>JAEIIJ010007053.1:0-89967 GCA_018904815.1 Drosophila ogumai
AACTTTGTTTTGACATTTTTTGCTTTGAAATTCAGTGTGACCAAGGAGAAAATATAAAAAAATAACGCGATTTCGATATTTGGGCAAAAAAATATTTCTCCATCCCTTAAAAATACGCAGCGTGGCCGCAAATTTTGCGTAAATTCTCGTACAAATCCTCGCGAATCCCCGAAAGAATGTCGGCTCTCAACCTGACCGTGCGCGTGCACCCGGTGGTGCTGTTCCAGGTGGTGGACGCCTTCGAGCGACGCAATGCGGACTCGCACCGCGTCATCGGCACGTTGCTCGGCTCCGTGGACAAGGGAGTGGTGGAGGTGACAAACTGCTTTTGTGTGCCCCACAAGGAGCACGACGACCAGGTGGAGGCGGAACTGAGCTACGCCCTGGACATGTACGACCTGAACCGCAAGGTGAACCCCAACGAGAGCGTGGTGGGCTGGTGGGCCACCGGCAACGATGTGACGAACCACAGCTCGGTGATCCATGAGTACTACGCCCGCGAGTGCAACAACCCGGTGCACGTCACCGTGGACACCTCGCTGCAGGGCGGGCGCATGGGCCTGCGGGCCTATGTGTGCATCCAGCTGGGAGTGCCTGGCGGCAAGACCGGCTGCATGTTCACGCCCATTCCCGTCGAGCTGACCAGCTACGAGCCGGAGACCTTTGGCCTGAAGCTGCTCCAGAAGACAGTGGGCGTGTCGCCCGCTCACCGTCCCAAGACAGTGCCGCCGATGCTGGATCTGGCCCAGATCTCTGAGGCCTCGACGAAGCTGCAGTCGCTGCTGGACCTGATCCTCAAGTACGTGGATGACGTGATCGCCCACAAGGTGACGCCGGACAATGCTGTGGGCCGCCAGCTGCTCGACCTCATCCACTCAGTGCCGCACATGACCCACGAGCAGTTCACCCAGATGTTCAACGCCAACGTGCGCAACCTCCTGTTGGTCATCACCCTGTCCCAGCTTATTAAGACCCAGCTGCAGCTGAACGAGAAGCTTACCTTCCTGCCCACGGCCTAGATCTAATTCCCGCGGAGGTGAACTGGGGATATCTTAAGGAAGAAGTGTAAAAGCCGATTGTATTGGATTATGTTTTCTATTAATGGTCTGAGTAATAAAGTGCTCTTGTCGCCCAACTGTTTGTATTGTTTTCAAGTATGCAAAAGGATTTTATTTCTGTATACGGAGAACGCAACCATAGTCTTGCATACGGGTTTACTTGAAATTTTTATATCTCTATAAAAAAGACTATTTGTAACAGTGTCCATAAATTCAAAATCAAATGAATTTTGATCAAATTTTAGTTTAAAAGCCGCCTAGAAGTATGCCATAAAATTTTTAAATATTCTTACTATGCACCATGGGGAATTTAACCAATTTTGTTAGTTAAATTAGTCATGTCCAGAAAAAAAGGTTTTCTTCCTTTTTTTTAACATTTTATAAGCGAATACATCGTTAAAATTGTCCGAAATTAATAAAAAAGCTTGATTTCTTAAATTTAAATAATTAAAAAAATTATATAGAGGTTAAATGGCTATCATAACCTATTATACTGATTAATGTGAAAGAATTGCATGGATTTGTGAAAACATTGAGAAGGTATAGACGGTCCCCAGACCATAACTATTTAAATTTTGCCCGAAAGTATATGTATATCCTTACGTAAAACTATTTTTTTTAAGCCACCATTATTTTTCCACATTAGGGAAAGTAACCCTTGGCAGACAGAAGAATACAACAATTATTATTTTGTTCTTTTAAATACTTTATTATAAAACTAAGCGAAATTCAAATCGTTTCTTTGTATTTTTACAGAAATATTTTTCATATACCAATCAAGTTTAAAAGTTAATCATAAAATCCAAGAAGTGTATATAGAATATCCATGATTTTGATTCATATGCTTAATTACAATAAATAAGAATAACGACAATTAGAAATGAAATCTTTCACGTTATATGCATATCTCGTTTAGTATGTATGTATATAGTATGTATATAATAATATGTACTTATGTTAGTGTGTTGCGTGTGTATGGGTATTTTTGTATATAACTTTAGGTACATTGGATACGTCGTTAGGTATGCTACGTGGGCTGGGGCGTGTGAAACTGATAGTACATAGAAACTTCAGAATTAGAAGACACCGAATGCGAAAAGAATACGTCAGCATTGGTCGGAAAATTAATGTACAACTCGTTTGTCTGTAGATATATCTATGTAGGCAATATACAATTTCAAAATTTTAACAACGTTCAAAGAACTTTTTTTTTCCTTTTTTGTTTTTGTCCTATATAATTTTCAAACACACAATAAATTGTAATTGCATTTTGAAATTTGACTTTGACTTGGCGTTAAACTGTAGAGAGCTTAGCTTTAACGTCGGATTTTCAAACATGTAGAATATATCGTATATAAAAAACGTTAAAATCGGAGTCAAAAAGCAATGCAAAGACATTCAAAAAACTGCATACTTATATGGAAGCGATTAATTAACACTAATCTGAAACGTTTTGCATTTGACTTTGTTCTCAACATGGATATATCTATGTACTGTATATACGAATTACGCGTCTGTAGTTAGTGTCTATATATTACTAGTACAACAACAACAATCAATTTGCTGCAATAGCAACAAGAACAAGAACAACAACATTCGCCAGCTGTAACTCCTAGACGCAGCTGAACTTGAACTCGTCGCTGGAGTAGCAGTTCTGGCAGTGCAGCTTGTGGTTCCGCACCCGGACGTCGGTTCCATTGAGGCCATCGCCCAGCTGCACATGGCAGACGCAGCACTTGAAGCAGTTAATGTGGTAGAACAGCAGCAGCGACTCGATGATCATGGCAGCACCGCGACCTGTAGAAAATAAAAGATAGATATTATTTTTTGAGCAAAAAACCAGTTTAGATGGATCGATTTGCTTGGGAGTTTTAAAGAAGAACCAAAAGTAAACTAATAAAAGGTTTAGAATGATTAACTATTTTTAATTATATCTGTTTTTAAGTTTAATTTAAATTAAACAATCAAAACAATAGTGAAATTTCTTAAGCAAACATGAGAAAAATAAACTCTAAACAAATATCGATCCACCATAATTAATATATACCTTAACTCTTTAGATTTGGCTTAGTTATAAGTAGTCATTTATCCTTATCAAGTCTTTGTTAATTATAAATATTGTTTTATTAAATATTAGTTTTAAAATTGTTTAATCAGACCCAAACAATATATTTGAGTGCTTTGTGCACTTGTCGACAGTTGTCGTGGGTGCAGCCCAGATCTGTCACAGACATGTACGTACGAATAGAGAAATATAAAACCTTTAGTTTATAGGGAATTCAGAAAGTACAGGAAGAGGAGGGAGCCTTTTAATGACCAACACTTGAGATACCAAATTATGAGGCTAGTGAGTCTGAGTGTGTGTGTGTTATTCTTGTGATTCACAAGCCTAGAAAATGTTACCAAGAATGCGTCATGAGAGTCGGCGGGGGTGACTGGAGATAGAAGAATAACCACAACACTCACAACCAACGTAGTAGCAAAGTTTACCTAGTTCGTCCCCGCAATGGGAGCACTTCTTTTTGCCACTGACGCTGAGCACCTTCTCCTGGCTGCCATTGCTGTTGTTGTTGTTGCTAGTGCTACTGTTGGTCTTCTGCGGATGCTGCGGTTGCTGCTGATGCGGTTGCTGCTGATAGCCATTGTTGGTGTTGCCATTGACCTGGCTATAGTTTCCATTACCATCGAAGCTGTTGCAAGAAAGATTAAGATGAAAAATTAGAAATAATAAGAAATATATTTTATTTAAATATTTAAATAATATAAGTTTTAAAGAAAAAGTACAACCGAAAACTAAGAGACGTTTTCTCACCGTTTTCGTTCGCCAATGCCCTTGCTCTGAACGCGTTCCGTCAGCGTCTGGATGATGGAGTCGGGCAAGGGCTTTCCATTCGACTTGCTAGCCGGCATCGATCGCCGGTTAAGCTGATCAATGCGACGCTGCTCCGCCTCCTGGAGAAGCCAGTGGTTGTTGTTGTAAACGGCTCCGCCGTAGTCCGGCATGGACTTGCGCTTCTGCTGCTGGGCGGAGAGCCAGGCCGGATCGTTGGCCAGGTTGCTGTCGTAGCTCTTCCGCTGCTGCACCTGCACCCAACCGTCTGTGTATTTGGGCTTCGGCGTGGCACTCAGGGCGAGCAATGTATTCCGCGACATATTGCTCAGGTTCTGGGCCGATTGGTGGTGGTAGGCAGCCGCCGCTGAGGCCTGAACGGGATACCCGGGACCGGATAGTCTCGGGCCCATGGGAGCCCCAGCGATCTTCACCAGGGAGCCGCCATAAGGAACTGGCGGTTGCCGCTGCCTCGTACTAACCGCATAGTCGGGCTCCAGGCCGTGACCATTGGCGGCGGCTATGTGCATTGCTCGTAATGGCTTTGTGGGCGGCGTTGGCGGCAACATTAGGCGGTTGGAGAACTCGTTCAGATCCGACATGGACTTGCGGTAGTCCGTGTCCATCTGGTGATAAGCATACAGCGCCGCCTTCTGCTGTTGCTGCTGCTGTGGCACATTGGCGTAGATCTGCTGCGGATGCGTTGGGTGTAGTGGCTGCTGGTGGTGCTGCGGCGGCGGCGGTGGCTGGAATGCGCTCAGCATTCCATTGCCAATGCCCAGGCCATGGTGCAGATCCTGCAGGGACCGACGGTTGTTCGACATGAGCATCTTTGCCCCATGTTGCAGCTCCCGACGTGCCAGGTTCTCGCGCAGCAGAAGATTCTCACGCTGCCGCTTCAGTTCCTCCTGCTGTGGTGTGAATACATATATTATGGTAATCGAAACCAGGTCCTTTTTACTCACCGAAAAGTGCAGGAGTTCTCGCTCCACCCGCAACACCTCGCCCTGCTCTCGAATCTTCTCCTCGATGGACTGCATCTTAGCATTGGCCGTTGCAGTGGCTTCGCTCAGCGATTGAGTGGCCGCTGCGGCCGCTGTGGCCGATTCTGTCCAGGATTCGGCCGAGTTACCCTTGACCGTCTGGAGCAGAGGTGTCTGTGCCGCCAGCAGTAGGTTTTCGTTCTGGTAAATCACCTCGCCCAGATGCGTGGTAGCCGGCGGCGGGGGCAGCGGTGGCGGCGTGGCCTCCGACTGTGTGTCGTTCTCCTCTGAGGAGTTGGTGTAGTGCTCGCTGCTCTGGCGCGAGTGGTTCTCCGAAACGCCCGAGTCGCGGCTATCGCCTGGGGTAGGGGATAATGTGGGAAATATGGGGATTAGACGAAAGAAATTGCCACTCTTGGAAAGGATTACCAGATGACTTTTAAAGTTATAATATGGAAAGTTTAATTTTTGATCGCCTCTTTTTTTAAAGTTTTAGGTACATGGATTGTTTCAAACCCAAATTATAGACGAACCGAAGAAATACTGACAGACGGGAACTACTAAATCGATTCGCCTGGTGGCGCCGTTTTATAGGAAGGTTAAATATTTTAAATTAAACATTTATCAAATGATTTTCAAGTAAACTAATTCCATCTAGTGGCAGCCGTGTGGCAGTTCAAGCACCCAAATGGGGGAAGCATCAGAACCCAAGCTTTGACAGCTCCCTGGGCCACGCACACTAAACGGATTATTTATACTTAACCTCGCGGGGGCAGCTGGGGGCCAACCCCTGGCACCTTCCATGCTCCACCTCCCATCACCTGCTGCCCCTTCTCTACTCGTGATTTGCTCTGTCTTTCGTTTTTATGCCCTATTGGCTTTTGGTATCGGTTTTTCTCTCCCATTCGACCGCTCAATACTATACTTAGAGACCATGGTATGGGACTCACCCGTGTCCGAACTGTCGCACAGGCCCGCCTTGATGTACAGCTGCTTCTCCAGTCGACGCTCCTCCTGCAGGAGCTGCGCCATATCCGGCGGCGGGGCCACCGTCAGCTCCAGATAACTCTCCATGTCATCGAGATCGCCGTCGGTCTCGATGCCGAGGAAACTGGAGCGCTTGTTGCGCAGCTCCTTCTTGATCCGCTTGGTGGAGTTCATCCGCTTGATGGGCGGCGATGGCTGGGCTGGTTCCAGCAGCTGTCCCTGCAGCTGCCGGCGTGTGCCGTTGGATATGGTCTCGTAGGTGTTATCCGACGACCAGGTGTCGGTGTTATGCCCCAGACTGCTGTCCAAGCCATCCAGCTCATCGACACGGCTGTCGCGAACTGGAACTGGCGGCGGACTTTCGGTGGGCGGCGGCGGTGGTTTCTCCTTGGGCGGCTCCATTAGGCCCACGGGTGGTAGGGCCGATCCCTGACTGATCTCCAGGCCGGAGTAGAAGATCTCGATGTTCTCGTAGACGGGAACGGGTCGCAAATGCTTGGGGGCATCGTAGTAGGGCTCCGTGGCCTTGGGCACTTGATAGTAGGGCTCTGCTTCACCTGCCGCCGCTGATGATGTTGGTGGCGCAATGGGGGCTAGTGGTGGTGCTGTTGCCGTTGTTGCTGCTGCTGCTGCTGGGTTGTTCTCGCTCTGATTGCTGTTGTTGCTGTTGCTGTTGGTTTGATTAGTGTTTTGATTATTCTCGTTATTGTTGCTGTTGCTGGTTTGGTTATTTGGAATGCTTCTCCTGTGACTCCTACGCGTCGCCGCCTGGGTCTGTGTGGTTATCGTCATCGTTGCTATCTGTTCATTATCTACTTCGTGCATAGATATAGTCGAGCTGACATTCTCATAGATGGGCTCTCGTTCCCCCTGCTTCTGCTCGTCGGTTTTATTTGGCATATCCCCCCCACCCTCGGCGTGTGTTCCCCCCTGTTCAGGCTCCGGCTTTGGCTCCTGCTCCGAATCCTCCTGCTGCTTCTCGTTGTGGTGCTCCTCCTCCTCCTCCTCCTGCTTCTCTGCCAGTTGCTGCGCCTTGTCCATTGGCCTGGGTGTCGTCTCGCGATCGATTGCCTCGAGCGCCAATTCAAGAGCTTCGTTGATCTGTGGGGGCGGTATGAGGTGGGCGTGGCATGGCGAGCGAGCGAGAAAGCATCGAAAGCATCGTGCGTGACAGAGAGAGAAAGAGAGAAGAACGCGCATGGATCGCATGAATTTCAGTTAGTTTACACAAGAAAAATGCTGGCTTGCAAATCAAAAGGAAAAAGTCAACTAAAGATAAACAAAATTAAATTAAACAAACGAATTTCAATCAATCATTTACAAGGGGGAAAGACGATAACGGAAACGCAATACAAATTAATTGCTGAAGTGGAGCTTGCAGCTGAATATATTTAAAAAACGAACAGAGGTATACTTTTCATCCAAAGCAGCTGTAAGGGCGATAGCAATGGCTAGTAACGACTATCTGGAACTTTCAGGGATTACCTATACACATGTGCAAAAATAAAGCAGATAAGTTAAGCTAATTCCCAGGTAATCTCTTGGCAAATATAAAATAAATTGGTATAACCATTATTTGTGGAACACTTTTTCCGGAAACTAAACCCACGTTGACTAGAAAGAAAGCTAACTTCGGTAGGCCGAAATTTGTATACCCTTGCAATAGAGTCAGGGATCTTAACTAAGCCAAAAATACAAACATTTCAAAACTGTTATGAGTTACTTTCTGTAAAGTTAATACATCTGAAAATCTCATTCACTTTAACGAAGTAACCCCTGATCAAATTTTGAAAAAATAGTGATCCTTCACTGCCTTACTAGCTTCTGACTGAAATTATAAGGATATAAAAAAGAATTGAATAAGTTTCATCATAGATAGTAGATAGTAGACTTGCTTCAACACAATTTCATTTAAAAGTAAGATTAAGAGATTATCTAAATAATAATTAAATATTCGCACAGGATTCTCCTCTACCTTACTTGAAAATTTGAATTTAAAATCACTAAAATTAAGAAGAGACTGTGCGGCGCACAAGATCTTAACTGATTCTGAAGTTGCCAAATTTGCTATTTTTAATAATATTCCCCTAGTCTCACGAGGAAACCCCATTGATAAGAAACCTCAATAAATAAATACCCACGCAAAATGTTATCAACTGTTTCCGGTTATCAAAAAAGTCTCAAGAGATTCCTAGAAACACTCGAATAAATTCCAGGGGAAGCACTTCAAATAATAGGTATCAAAATCGTGGTCTAAAACTGGCCGCTCACCAATGCTTTACGATCGAAAGAACCCAGCGAACTGGAGCGCTGCAATCGATTCGCTTTATATCTCTAGATAGCAAGGGTCCGTTCGTGTATCCCCCCTTTTCGCGAATTATTTGCACCGATTATATTATTATTGTTATAGGGAACTATAAAGATAAGCCACGGCGGTTTTGCAAAGGTATATATATATCGAAATATATAACACTCTGTATTTTTACGAACGAACCAGGCCCGATGAGGGCTTAGAGCAGACTGACAACGTAGGCGGCGTAGCGCCGAATCGATCCAAGCGATTCGCTTAGATAAAGAAACGTACCAAAGAATATATGTATATGGGGCGGAAAAACTGCAGAGACAGCACTCCCAGGGTCCGTAGATGGGGGTTGATGGACACGCGACGCCAGGCCCCCCAAAGTATGCAGCGCGGCGCTGAATCTGAACCCGGGAAACCCCACTAGGCGGATGGATGGATGACTTTTGGCATTTTAAATAGGTGCTAAGTGGGTAAAACTCGGCTACAACATGCAATGCAACTTAGAACGTAAACACAACGAGTACGGGCTACGAATAAACCAAATAAAACATTACAGAAACGAAGCAAACAAGGGGAATTGAACGCAACAGGAACACAAAAGGGCACACAGGTCAGGGGGATTGAGAGATAGAGAGAGCCGCTTACCTCGGAAATTGTATACTTGCAACAACTTTTGCTGGCAGTAAGCGTGTAAACTATGCAACTGCATTAATATATATTTAGATAGATCATATTTACATTATTTAGCCAACAAACGAGAGCGCAAGGCATGTAAGAGAGACATACGAGTTATGACAGTGGATGAATCAGATCAGAGATAGCACTAAAGTTATGGTGGAAATAAAGCCTTAACTAGGTAGCCTCAACCTCTGGCAGTAGGTTTTGGGGATTCCAGGAGGGATAGATGGCCGGGGATGGATTATTTAGACAAGGGGATAGCGATCGGTCCTTCGTTTCGTCCTTTTCCTTGGGGAGACTCTTCTTCTAGCCAAGAAACTAAGGTATTTTCTACAGGCTTATTGCAACTTGATGAATACGATATGATAGATCGTATTTCATTATTTTCACACACAATGTAATGTAATGTAATATTACAACGCCCATCAAGCAGTGCAAGCGTTTGCGTCTCGGCTCAGCGTAAATTTACACAAGCGGCATGTAGAAAAATATAGTTTCTTCGATTTCTTGTTGTTTTTTAAATTGCAGCTCCAGTTTGTTTTCGATTTTAGTTTAGGTTTATTCATAAAATAGCACAACAATTATATCTCATTTGTATTTATATAATATTGTTCCCTCGTTTATATATTATTTGGTATGCTTTTGAGGTTTCTAATTAACTTTTTTGTGTATTAGCGCGAATCAGTTTCGATCTTCGTGTGTTTTTTAGTTTTTAGTTTTTGTGTGTATGTTTGTGTATAAAATATATAACCATAAAACATATGTTTGACATTTCTCTTTACATAAAATCAAATTTGGTTTTATACATATAAATTGGGTTTAGTATAGATATAATAATATTAGGATAAAGAAAAACTGTAGCTTACGTAGCTTGAGCCCATAACAAAATGTCGAACATAAATCGAATAATAAAGTCGATTCGAAAATAAAATATAAAACCAGGGTTAAATAAATATTCTTTTGTGTTTTGAAAATAAATTCGATGAACGTTTTCATTCGTTGTTTTCGGTTGCAAAATGTTCAAGTTCAGTTGAATTTTGTGTCTAATATTGCATAATCCCCGAATATTCAGAGAGCCATTAGGTCATGGGGTGCAGTCGGTTCAGTTAGTTCAGCGGAGAGATCACATATCATCACTCCGAGAGAGCAGCCACAGCTCCGCCTTCGAGATCTTTCAGATCCTGCGGGGCTTCCTTTTTTCAGATTTTCTACTTCGTTAGTGCGGCGGCTCCTGCTGCCTCCAGCTTCATGATCTCGTCGTCCAGCAAGTCGCTGATCTCCTGGGTCAGCGCCTGCTCCGTGGTGTTCTCCAGGATCTCGTCCGTGGTGATCTTCTTGCGTATCTCTATGTTCACGGGCGCCGGAGTCTTTGGGAGGGGCGGCGGTGCCGGCTCATCCTCCTCCTCGCTGGCCACATAGAACTTGGAGTTGTCCACGCGGACGAACTCGTCGGCATTGACCACATCCACGCCGCTCTTGGTGCTGGTCAGCACCACCTTCTTCTCGAGGGTTTCGTTCAGCGTGGGATGCGGCTGTGGCTCCTCGTGGTGACCAAAGTTCCTGCGCAGGAAGTCAAATATGTTTTTGGTCTTCTTTTCCTTGACAGGTGGCGGTGCAGGCGAGGATGCGTTCTCCCGCAGTGGCTTGGGCGAGCCGGGCGGAGATATCTCCTTCACCTTGATCTCCGTCTCCACCAGGTGGGTGCGCGCTATCAGCGGCTGCTCCACGGCTTCCGAAGGCGAAGGCGTTGCAGTGGGAGCGTAGCCCGCTCGGCTGATGGAGTCGGTTCCAGAGGCTGAAATACAGCAAGGCTTGGGTATGGGAATCTTGGACCTGCGACCCAGTAGAGGAGTCGAGGGCTTCGACTCGACCGTCTCCGGCAGCGAAGTCTTCATCATTTGACTGCTTGCCAGGCGCTCCTCAGCTATGATCTGCTCGCAAGTGTCCATCAAGGCCTTGGAGTGGGCGGCCCGGGCACTACCGATCGGAGAGCTGGGCCTGTTCATGATCACGGAATTCTTGCTGGATCTATCACAGCGCTTCACCTCCTCCTCGCTGATGTCCTGGAAGCCAGTGGCCGGCACTGGGGACTTTTTCACATCGATGCTGTCGCAGACGGGCTCCTGGGCAGGGGCCAGACAGTCGAGTAATCCGGCACACAAGGCGATGTCCTCCTGGCTGGGCTCCTCCTCCAGCTGCTGCCGCTCTTCCCTGGCCACCTGGGACTCCTTCTTTCCGTCGCACTTCTTTACCAGGTCTTCGGTGACATTCTGGTAGCCCGTGCTGGGCAGCGGTGATTTGGTAACATCGATTCTATCACAGGGCGCCTCCTTAACAGCCAGCTGCTCCAGTCTCTTAAGATCCTCTTCTGCCATCTGGAGGTCCTTGGGTGCCTCTCTGTCCAGGAACTGCTGGCACAGGGCAATCTCCACGGAGGGAGAAGTGGGACGCGACGAGACCAACTTGAACAGACTGGACTCGTTCGGGGAGCAGGCCTTGAGGGCTGGCATCTCACACGGTGAAGATGTGTGCAGGTACAGTGAATCGTTCGGGGCGAGGGGATCCAGCGATCTGGTGGCCTGAGGCGGATTCACCTTCTTTGGTGGAGAGTGCACTATCGCCTTTGTCTGACACACCACGGGTGCATAGTCCCCGGAGCTGCGATCTACCACATCCAGCGAGGGCAGCTCCATTTGAGCTCGCTTCAGGGGCTTCGGAGAAGCCGGTGGTGTGATCTGGGGAATGCGGCTCCTGGGCAAAGGCTTGGGCGACATTATGAGCGAGGTAACAGGCGTGGAATCAGCCTGGCTGAAGCAGTTGGACAGGGCCTTCACCGTGTTTGGCTTCGGCAGTTCATCGGGATGAACAATGGTCATGGGGGGCGCACACATCACCACCTCTGGCGGAGGAGTAGCCGCCTCCTTGGCAGCTGGCTGCTCAATCCTCACCGATCTCTTGGGCGGAGCTGGTGGCGTTGGTGGCTTGTCCAGCTGCCTGGAGTTGAAAATCTCCACGCGACCATTGATGCTAAATTGCTGAGGCGTGGACCCGGAGCTTGGGGGTGAACTAAGAGGAGCAGCCCTGGGACTTGCGGCTAACCTCACCGACTTCGGAGACATGGGCGGCTTGCCCAGGGGACGCGGTATTTGGGTGGGAATCGGGCTCGAGGGTGCTGGTATTGGTATTGGCTGTGGTTGTGGTATGGATATAGGTGGTGAAGGTGCCGGGGGATTTACTGGTGACTGCTTGGTAAAGTCAAAGATCTGGGTAAACTGACCCGGCGACGTGACCGGCTCTCCGACCTCTTTCAGATCGTCGTCGTTTTGAAAGGTTTCCTTGAACATTTTAAGCAAGTTGCGATGATGGACCATTTCATTGGAGGGCTTTCTACGCAAGTTACAATTGGGATTCGGATTTGGATTGGGATTGGGAGTGGGAGTGGGGCCAGATTTGGACACCGACACCGCTGAAGCAGCTACTACATCATCACAAGGTCTTATCTTAGCGGATTCGATAAAATTGTTAGTAGAACTTACACTAAATTCCATGTCCCGCAATGGAGGAGCTGCCGCCTGATTGGCCGCTTGAATTGGAGCTGGAGCAGCTGACGACGATGACGCTGACGAAGACGAGGGCTGGACCGTGGGTCGAGCCGGCGACGGTGGCAATGGCGATGGATTCAGATCGGTCAGCTCGTCGAACTCCGCCTCGATCTGGTTGACCGCATTGGCAGCCTCCTCCAGCTGACGCTCCTCGAGGGCCAAGGCGGCGATGGCCGCGTTGAGTTGCTGCTGCTGCTGCTGCAGCTCCTCACTGGTGTCCTCCTGGATGCCGCTGTCATCGTTGGCGGATGCTGCTGGCGGCTCCTCTATAATCAGAGCTGGTGGAGCTGCCGTCGGCGGAGAGGCCACCGTTGTCTGGTGCTGGGCCAGATGCTGCTCCTTCTTCTGCTGCTGCTGCTGACGCATGCGTTCCTCCTCTCCTCTCATGATCTCCAGCTGGCGGGCATCGATGAGGGCCACCAGCGGCGGCTTCTTCTGCTCCTCTTTGGTAACGGACTGCTGCAGGCTGTTCAAGCGCTGCTTGAGTGGCGGCACCGGCACATCCACACTCTTGCTGGAATTGAAGGCGTTGCGCTGCTGCTCGAGACTCTGCATCCGATCCCGAATGCTGGAGATGTCGCCCGAGAGACGCTTAACCTCCGGCTTGAAGCCAGCCGGGGCTCCTCCGCCGTTGCCATTCGTCAGGCGATCCCGCAGCACCACTTTGGGAGCAGCAGATGCAGCTCCGTGGGAGCCACTCGATTTGGCCTGCTCGAAGATTTCCTTGCGCTTCGAGATGTCCACCTTGGGCACATCCACTTTCTGTTTCTCGACGCCCTCTTGCGTGTCGCTGGGCGAGGTCACCTCAAAGCCACTCAGACGGTCCTCGATCTTGGAGCCGCGTCGGGTGGGATATGCAATTGGTTCACCGTTCACCTTGCCATTGGCATTGACATTGCCATTACTACTGGCCCTCTGGACCCGCTGCTTGTAGTCCTGAATAGCTCCCTCGTAGGTGTATTCACAGGGATCCGGAGAACTGGCTGGCGCCGTGCTGGAGGATGTGTCGTATCCCGGCGAGGAGATGTACTCTCTGCCCGCTGCCTTGGAGGCATTCGATGTGCTCGCCTGGCCAATGGCCAATCCGTTGTTGTGGTTGCCATTGCTGCCATTGCGGTTGATGTGATTTTGCTGCTCGTCCACGTTGCGGGAAGCTGCTCCCGCAGCCCCAGAACCAGCGGCGCCAATGGCCTTGTCCAGTTCGGCGGCATTGTCACTCTGTGGAAGGAACGAAGTTTGAGATTAGATTGCAATGTAAGAGGTGATTGGTGGAAAGAGTGAGCAATGCAACTTTTTCTGGAAATAGTTAAACCAAAACTCAAGAATATATTAATTATATTCAAGACATTCCTTTGGATTCAATATTTTAAAGTCTTTAAAGACATTTACGACTTTATCTACCGCTGTTTCTCTCACATTTGGTAACAATGATTTGCCCTTTCTCAAGCTTTGTCTGCCTCTTATTTTACTTTCATTTTCCCCCTAGTAAATTTCCCTTTCTTGACTGAGATTCTTGCCGATCTCTTGACACTAAAACCCATTCCTAGGGGGTCCCGTGAGGCCGTGAACTAACATAAATTTTCCACATTTTACGGCACTACACTTTACGGCCTGGCGACAAGCGCGTCTAATTGCTCAATCCGGAGCTCAATCTTTCGCTCAATTTCAATTTCAATCCCAATCTCCGTTGCCGCTCAACGCTCATTGTTTATTATTTATGATTATGATTTTATTGTGGCGTTGCTGGTGCGAGCATTCGATTAATAAACCATTTGTGTTTATTAGCCCGCGTCGCATCGCTTTGCTGGCAGCCCGAACACTTTCCAACGAGGCTTCATTGCATTGGCCAATTGAGAGCTTTGGATTTAGCGGCGAAACGATGGTAAATTAGATTTAATTGTTAATTTGTTGTAATTGCTTATAAACGCTGCGACAAGAGCTCACAGGAGATGAAACAAAATGGCCAAGAAACGGACTGAGAGTGGAAATCGTGCTAATGATCTTGGGTGTGTTACATTGACCCCCATTCCGCGGTACTTTGTTTTTACTCACCATAACACTATTATTGTCGTAATCCTCGGACAGACTGCTCTTGCCGCTGGCACTGCTCGTCCCGATGCCCAGGTCGCTCAGATCATTCGTTTCATCCTCGTTGTAGACGGCCAGGGAGGCCAGCTTGGCACGGCCCCGAGGTCCGCCCCTTTCGGCCCTGTTGAGGGATAGGCATTGGGTTAGATAAATGGTTTATTCTAGTTAAGGATGTAATATTATTATTTAAATTTAACAGCCTTATTTTCAGTGACTCTCCCTTTTTAAGGATTTAATTCGGACTCGGACAAATTTTGGAAATTGTACTTGCCTCTCCTCCATCATTTCGGTGAATGTCTTCGATTTCCGCCGCATTCGATCATGCTCCTCCAGCTCGAGCTTCTTCGTCTCCACCACACGATCGATGATGTGCTCGACACGTTTTCGCCTTGACGATTTCCAATTGTCAAGGTTCTGTTTTTGTGTGTTCGCCGGTTATTATTTATTGTTTGTTGTTTGTTATTTGTCACCGGTTGGTTCGTTCGGTTCGCATTGTGGGTCGTGTTTTGTTTTGGGGCAGAAAAAAGGTAGCGAAAGTTAGTATAGAAAACATCGAATGGGCAGACGTGTAAGTCTAAAAATTGTCGCTGTATTATTCGCATTGTGGAAGTGGAGAGCAAAAGTTTCTTTTGATGGCAATTAAAAAGTTTTGACGCGACGCTGTAGCTGCGGAACTACGTGACAAAGGTGAAATGTTTCCGAGGCGCGTGAACTTCGCTCGGTTTCGACTGCCGCCACGTCTGCTCGACTTCCATCAAGAATTTTGGATTACATTTTGCATGACTCAGAGAGATGTGCGATTGCTGCGATTCGAAGGGGAGATTTTACTATAATCTATGGTGGGTTCTTCTGATAATTTCATTAATAAACCTGACCCAAGACTCTATATCTGGTGGGTTCTTTTTTAATGACTCACGTCTGCCTTATTATCAATCATATCGGTGTTCTTTTATTTCCTCGTTTGCTTAACAGTTGTGAGAGCTTCCGGTGGTCAGCTTTGTTTGTTTTATCGATCTGAAGTTCTGAATAAAAAGGTCTTCTTCCCCGTTCGGTGATTAACAATCTTTGGCAAAAAACAGAAGAAAGCCATTTACACATTTAAAGACCATGAAACCGACATTTTCGACTTCCTTTCCCATCGAAAAGACTCGCAGTCACCCAGTTTGAAAACGCTGTACGCATTTTAAGAGGGTTTGCTTTTCGTTGTGTTTTGTTTTTGGCACAAAAGTTATGTCTGGGAACATATGAAATTGCGATAGACATTGGTCGACCACTTCAAATGCAACGATTGCATCGCAATTGCTGATTAGGTAATGAGTTGGGTGGTACAGTCACGTCAAAGACAGCATTTCGCCGGGGTTATGGCAGCGGCAAATTTGCATGTAAGACACACAGCACACAGAGCTGTGCAAAGAAAATAGAAGCGGGGTAAAAAAAAACTATCAACAAAATGTAATAGTTGTGATTATGCAATGCAATATCTTTTTTGTCCGCTAACGGAGCGACGTGCACTGGAAACTGGAGCGGCCACAACGAGAGCCGAGTGCCATGTGCCATGCCCAAGTGGTTTCGCTTTAGTTTTGGCCGCGGCGATAGCTTTTCAGAGGCCAGTGAAAACCAAACAGGAAAGGAGGCGGCCAGCTTGATGGGTAGGAGATTGCAATACCCTCTAAAATACAATTATTCTGGATTATTAGGTGGCTTTATCAATGGAGGCTTTGAGGTCTTAAAATTGTAACTCTTAGTATCATTCAAATGAACCAAAAATGCTCTTTACAACCCACAGGAATCTTGGGATTATAAATTATCAAAAAGTATAAAATTCTAGCTGTATCTTTGAGATGCATCTTTTAGATTAGCTGTTTGTAGACTAAATTAATACTTTTCACACAGGGTATAGAAATACCCCGTCTAACCATTTACAAATTTGTCACGACTTTGCGATCGAGTGGGAGTTTCTCTCTCGGATCGGTGTGATATATGATCCGGACTTACGTTCTGCCACTCCTCGGGCTCCTCCTTCTTCACCTCCTTCAGCTTCTTGACCTCCTCGGCCTTCTTCAGCTGCTGCTGAGCGGTCTGGTATAGGTTGCAGGGCTTGATCTGGACGAACTGCATCGGATTCTTCGAGGGGGCTGGCGGCGTGGGACGCGTCACTCGCGCCTTGGCCACGTACGATGTGGGATCTGGCGAGGTTGCGGACTGCAATTAACGATAAATGCAATAAAATTTGTAATTAGCATGAATTGCTTTCAATTGAATGGAGTTGGAGCCTGGCGAGAGGCAGAGAGGGAATCAAGATCGAGATCGAGAGTCAAATGCAAATGTCAGCAGTCCGATGTCCAGGGTGTGGAGAGTCATTGTTATTTCTTCCATATTTACCAAGTGTGTGTGGGCAGGCTGTGCCTATATGTGCTCTTAAATCCTATTAAGTATTTTGCTTATTAAGCTGGCAGGCGAACTGCTAGCACTGTTGCCTTGAACTGCCTTTAATTGCATAAAATATTCAGCGACGACTTATATGGACATTCTGATTGGCTAAATACTCCAGCCAAGCCAAGGAAAACCTTGGGTCCTTAAGTGATTTGTTTTGGCGAAATATTTACAAAATTCGAAAGTTTATGTAAGCTCTGGCGATGAGTCAGAGAGTTTACGAGAAGTTCGGGAAATAAGGCCCCATTTTAAACTGTTTTACGCCATGTGTTTGATTTACTGCGTTGTAAACTGAAACCTATAGCCTTTGAGTTAGCTCGAACTTGGAATAGGTTTAAGTGTTTATTCCCACTCTCTTTCCCAAACAGTTTGAACAGCCTACGAGGCACTTTCAAAATTTTATGTTCTTTTTCTGTTCTATTACTTTCAGCTTTCATCTATTGTATGCTTTTACTTTCTAACTGTTGGCTTCAGAGGTTTTCAGCCGTATTTCAAGTGCTTTGACCCACCAACTCACCCACATACGTATGTATGTACCTAAGCTATGTAAGTACGAATCTGCACGTCTGTAAGTGGTCTATAACTCAGCGTGGCAAAAGTCAAGCGGGGCTTGGCCACCCATCCATGGCTCATTGTCCGCAAATACTTCCGTCAACAAAAACCTTCTGGAACTCAGAAGTCAGATGTGGAAACTCAAGGCCTAAGAGTGTTCTTAAAAGGAAAACGGGTCTTAAAGCACTCAGCCAAGAAAAGCGAAAACTTACAATTAGTTGCTTCATTAAAATAAGTCATTTTTAATTTCTTTTAATTGCTAAATTAGAAGAGTTATTCCCAATGACCAATGTAACAACAAGATGAGTAAATCCAATGTAACAACAAGATGAGTAAAGCCATTCTATTTTTGTACAATCACATTTTTCGTGGTCTTAAAATTATTTTTTTAAACAGAGAGAGAGAGACCACTCCTGCTCCTAAGTCATTCTAGATCTGTATGCACATTACACTATATTTTTCTTAGATTTAATTGCCAAGTAAAAAAAATTATTGTTGTTGAAAAATTTGTTGCAATGTATGATCGTTATGCATATTAATATTAAAGAGAGTTTGGTATCACCTATGCATCTATTTTATATACATAAATAAACCATGGATGTGGTAATTTGTTAAATATTATTCGCTCAATATATTTTAAAACTCTTAACCCTCTACCAAGAGAACACCAATCAATCTTAAGCCTAGGAGACTAGGCCTTTAACTCACCGATTTCTTGCCGCAACCGTTTGTGTCGCCACCATTTGTGGACGTGGCCGATGTGGACATGAGGTCTTCGCTGCCCTCCAGCATGACATCCTGTTCGGTGGCCTCCATTCTGGTGTCGAATGTTACTGCAACCTGTCTCTGCCTGGCGCTCTCCGTAACTCTGCTTTCCGTTTTTGGGCTTCTTGTGTGCTTCGGACTGAGATGAGGTGAGAGATGGGCTCTGCTCACATGGCAGCGGACTCCTACGCGGGTTCTTCGGCCCCTTGGTCACTGGCTCAGCATGTCTCTGTGCTCGAGAATTGATTCCTACTCAGATGAGATGCGCCACCACCCACGCACATCGGGCGGGGGCCACGGAGGTGTCCGATTTCATTAGCTGCAAGATAAAATAAACACCTCATTGAATACCTTGGACGCATATTATTAAAAAAGCTGTTGGAACTTGAGTGCCGGATTCACCTGGCAGCCATCAACCCCGAACCCATGGACAGGTGTCGGCGTTTAGCTGAGCCAGTTTCTGGCATGGCAGATCCGTGAAGGATCTGGGGGAAAAGTCTCTGGCATTTCCTCAACTGCCAGCTGAACAATGCTCGAAAAGTACAGCGTGGAGTTCAATTAACATTCATCAAAGTGCATCCATAAGATGCTTTATCTAATTGTGCAACTTGTGTCTGAGTGGATGTGGCTCTGGCTCTGGCTCTGCCTCTAGCTGTGCCGTAGCACTGGCTCTGGCTGCCGCATCCACTTGCCTGGGACCCACACGCTGGTATGCGGGTCAATCTTATAAACAGTCATCATCGTCATCGTGCACATCTTACATCCCCAACCCCATCGCCATCCATACACACAGTCATCCGCATCGTTCGTCATCCAACTGTCTGCCTACGACTCTTCCCATTCCGTAAGTTTTCCCATTTTTTCTGCCCTCCATTCACTCCATGTGACCCGGTATTTTTTGATCGTTTTGCTACGCTTTTCATTCCCTCCTACTAATTAATAACTATTAAGTATTCTGGCGTGCTTCCCCAGCTTGTAATCGAGCTTGTTTATTAATTTTTGTGAATGCAACGCCGCATGCTACTTTGAGTCTTTCCTCGAAAGTGGGTTCAAAAGGTTGCGGGAAAGGCGGGCTACTGCCGTCGGGAGGAAGAGCGCTCGGACCTGTATCTGTCGTAATTATGAGGTTAATATGACAGCTGATAAGTATTAGGTATGCCCATGGCTTCCTGTATTATGGAAAGCAAACAACGAATCGAAACTTGAGCTGATCATTAGGAAAGACTTCTCCCGGAGTCTTGATAAATTATCTGCAGACGAAGCGGAGTTTTTGATTGGGCATACGAAATGTTAACCTTCACAGCAGAGTTCATTTTGTAATCCTTTTAGCCTGGAATTTACTCTTATAGATTCCATCATCAATTTGTAATTACCCAACGTTTAGTCGCAGAACTCCTGATTCGCCTGAATTGCCACAAAGATCATGATTACATTTTAAGATCTCTCTGTCAAATTTAATCAACACATATGCCAGCGTTTTTCAACACTCCCGTCGTGTTGAGTGGCGAAGACAGGCACTCGAGATAGAAGACTCGTCGGCGCAAAAGACTCAAGATGGCACGAGGCTAATCAACATGGGCTGTGATCTCCGATGCTGAGCACTCGTCGTTGTTGTTGATGTTGTAGATTTGCTAATTTGCATAGAAAATGCAGCGAACAACAAACAACGCAGGCATTAGATCCAGCAGATAACTTTAACTGAGAGCCAGCAACAATTAAAGCAAAACTTTCAAATTGTAATAATTAACTATGTGCCCGGAGGTTTTAACCCACTGCAACGGCTGCAATATCTATACACGGTGGGAAAATGCTTGAAAGCTTTACTAGAAAAATTTATAAAATTAAATCAAAGTCTCTTAAGCTAAAACTTTAAATATTCTATTAACTAGAATTATTTGGTTATCTTAAAAAGGTCTATAAAGCCTTTACAAAAATACATTTAAATATTCAAGAGAAGTAAGCTAAGTTTTTACTATTTTTGTTTAGTGTTTAACTAGCCTAACGACAAAAAACACGGCGACAACAAGGCAACAACTTCAATGGATAACTTTAATGACCAGGCCAACGACGTCAGCAGAAAATTGCAATAATTTAAATTAAACAGAAAGCCAGAGCTTGGCTTTACCTTTTACATAAAAATAAAAACCCACCGACTTTCCCAAGCGTGGCTTTGCTTGCCCCCGAGCCTCGACGCATTAGCAATAATTATTAAGCAAGCAAAATGATAATTAGATAAAATGGCTTTAAAAAAAATTGGCGTCGCAGCTTATCTCAATGGCGCCAATCGAGACCAGACGCGAGCCAAGATCGCTACTCAAGTCGAGGCGGTAACATTAGATGGATATGTCTTAGCAGTAACCCCAGCCCCGTTTTGTCGGCTTTCAGTTATAAATTGTATCAAGATGTGTTTCGTAGGGGCCCAGGCGCTGAATTAATTGATGAAATGGCGACTATGATGATGGCAGAGTCTCGAGAACCGAGAAAGAGTGAGAGATATTTGCAGAGAGGGGGAATTCTTTGCGTAAATGCCTCGCAATTGTCTCTTTGCCGTTGACTTTGGGTCTGTATTTTAGCTAATTAGCAGCAGCAGCGGTTAGAGCCACTTCAAAGCCGCCGATTGCCGACGTCAAAGAAAAGCTTCAAGCCCCAGCGATCCATACAGAGTTGTGTTTTAGCGGCAAACAAGGGGCAAGGCTTTGAGGGATCTTGGCCTGGAAGTATCGTGCATAAGTTTATTTGTAAAGAACTGAGAATTAAAATTTAAAAATTGAATTAAGAATCAATTCACAAAAAGTTGATAGTTTTTTGTTGGCCCAAGCGTATCTCTAAATATAATAAATAACAAGGTCAAGGCTTGACACTTAATGGCACCTTTTAACACATCTAAGCATATTGATGAAACTCCATAAACTAATAATAATTATTGGTTTTTTTGAAGTTCTCCAATTCTTACTTATACAAAAAACTAACCCTAAGTATTTGCAAATATTTTTGTATACCTAAAACTATTATAAGACCCATCCTTGGCCCCATCTCGAGATGAGATCTTGCTGGATCAGCATATTACAGGCACTCTATCACAACAAGAAGCTTCTTTGCTCGGCGTGTTTGCCATCGTCTAATGCGAAAACAAACAGATATCTGTGGCTCTGGAAGAGAAGACCATTGTGTGCTTGTTACTTGGAAGACGACGGACAAACAATAAGCAGAACGCTCTGTAAAAGCAAAATATCTAATTAAATATTTATCAGGGATTTCGATCTAAAGAGGGGCAAACGTATTAGCTTATCAGCCAAGTGAAATCTAGATTATGGAGCAGTACAATGGGCCGGGCCTGTGTGTGCTGTTTTCCCCGGGGTCCGCAGGGAAAGCAAATAATAACTGTAGGTACTCCGCTGCCAGCCGCTTAGATAAGCGACTCTACGCTAATGATCTGCTGAGCGGAGCGAGCGCATTAAAATGGAGCCGGCGACACTTTCGAGTAACCGCGATTCGGTAACCAAGGCAAAAGTGGAGCAGCGCGCACAACTGACCAGCTGGAAAGTGGCATTGTAATAAATGATTAACGTGACTTTAACTTAAAGTTGTGCTTCTCTGTCGTTGAAAAGTGTGAAAAAGAAAAATCACACAGTGGAGTGGGTGGAGTGGGTCGACGCTGGAAAATTTACCACTGGAGGTGGAGGATAGTGGGCAGTGGGTACTCGGCACTGGGTGGCGGAGACGAGATGGTGTCAAGCTCCGTTAGCTGCCGGCCAGTGACACTAATGACATTCAAATTGTTGCGCCAAAAGAAGCCATAAAAATAAAGCAAGAAAAACCGAAGAAAACAAATCAAAGCGCGAACCGAGAAAGTGCCCGCAGCACTGAGAAAAATGCATTTAAATCGATCAATAATTTGAATATAAGATTTGTGATAAGGTTTCTAAGTGCCTTAAAAGATTCAAACATTTTTGAAATATTTTAGAACTTATTTTAATAGTGGATAAAATATAATATAAAATTAAATATATAATATATCATCTTTAGCTCAAGGCCTTTTGAAACCACCGTTTAAAACCAGATTCTTTCTCTAAAAAATCATAGTTCCCTCACATTTCTCTCTGTGTAGGTCCAAGTTCCCGTTTCAATCTGCATTCCCCGAACCCGAATCCGATTCGCTATCCGAATCCGAGCTCGAGGCGTGGAATTGAAAGTGTCGCCGTTTGTTTTGTGGTCGCTGATGTGCAGCCATCACTCACGAAGCCGAAGCCACCAGCCCACCAAGCCACCTCCCAATACCACCACCACCACCCCCTCCGGTGGGGCTGCGGGCTGGCTCATAAATCGAGTAGACGTCCGTTTCGTGCGCTTCAATGAATGCTTTTCTTCGTGGCCACAAGTTACGTGCATCCGCGAGATATCAGGCACATTAGGCGACAGGCCGGGCCAAAATATATGTACATGCACACCATCCACGGGCATTTCAATTTAAGTCTCGTTTTCACTCTCCCAGGGGTTGTGTAATGACAGACGAGGGGTCAAGTGATGTTAGCCAATAATTTATTTGCCAAAGAAGTGGGATTGTTTAAGAGAATCTTTAAGCCTTAAGATCAACAGAATATAAACAGTTTTGCTTTAAGAATATCAGTTAATATGATAAAATATATTGCCACAAAAATCTGTATCTTCATAAGTTCTAATAACAAAAATTCAGCAAGCTAATTTTATAATCAATTTAAGCAATTAACGAACTATTATTCAAGTGCATTGCCTGCAAAACGATGTATATTTTTGGCTCAACATTGAAAACAAACCAAAATTGCCAGCAAAAAGGAAAAACGGCAGAGTATTTGTATAGATTTCGTGATAAAATGATTGAAATGTACAAAATGCATATTGGAAATCTATTTTTACCCTTTTGTTAGAGCCACGACTCTTATTTTTTTCTATTTGGCCCACTCATTTTTCGATTGCAATAATTGAAATATCTTTCAAGCGTGGCCAGAAAACAACAAAATGGAAAGCGAAGTGTGAAGTGAAGTCTCGAATGGGTTTTCAGATCGAGTCAGAGTTTTTTTTGGTCTTGGTCTTGGTCTTTGTCTTTCGCTGCTGCTGGCTGCCTTTCCAATCTCGGCAATGGCAATCTCGGTATGTTAGTGGTATATCATTGTACATAGCTGGGCAATTATCACGGTGCCGCGATCTGAGCGGCGATCTCAGAAAAACATACCCAGCGCGAACTGTTCGACAATTGGACACGCAAAATTTTCAGTTCATTAACATTTCAATATCGATAAGGCCGAAATGCACTTTCGCTTCGCCAAGATACAATCGGTGGCAATTGAAAAAACGTAGGTAGTACGTTTGTATCTGTATCTGGAAATCGCCATCTGAATCTGTGAGTTACTGCGCGGCAGCAGCAGCGGCAGTGGCAGCGGCAGCGTCAGCTTATGTTAATAATAGTTATTGACTTATCGTGGCACATTCTTCTTGCGCTGAGTTGCAATTTGTAGCTGTTTGCCAGTGACATGCATGTCTCTATCTTTGCCAGTGCACAGGCGAAAAATATATCCAATCGATAACCTTCTCAAGCAGCTGTTAAACATTAAAGTCAAAGCATTTTTCTCGCTGTGCAGAAACTACTACTAACTCTATCCTGAGGCAGAAAAGTTTGCCAAATCAGCAGGAAAATTGCGAAAAATCAAGCAAATGAAAGGAAAATCAAACAATGTACGGCACTTGCATTCTAGCGGCAATTTGATTTCAATTTCGTAGCATTTGTATCTGTATCGCTCAGATACAGTTGCATGTTAGGCCAACTGCCGCCTGGTGCCTGCAATTGCAAGCAAATTGTTTTGCCATCTGGACTGTGTGTTTATTTTACTTTTTTTTTTCTTGTTGTTGGCCACTGATCTCTGAACTCCGCTCGCTTCATTAGCCCCAAGACAAGACTGGAAACCCCAGGCCCAATGTCAGACAGTCAAATTTCTTCATTAATATTAGCGAATATAAACGCGGTGGGTTTTATTTAATCCATCCCTCGACCCTCGGCACACGCTCACTTTTCTGCCTGACCCATTTCGCGGTACAACAACAGCCACGGCGAAAAGTTATTTTATTTGCATTACAAATGAGTTACATGTTAAAAATTTAAATTCGTACACACCCACCAGAAGTCAGAGAGCCAGAGTCGCGGGACACGCCCCACAGACCAGCCCCAGAACCGAAAGAACTTACAGCAAAAAAAAAGGTTGCCCGAGAATATTCCGAGGCTGAAATTAAAATTGCATACATGGATAACACGGTTTGGATTTATAAATCGAGTTTGTTTCAAGGCGTGACGGAATGCTCAATTCGATATGCCAAAGTGAAGAAGCCAAGGGAAAATCAAATAACTTACAGAACTAATTTGGAACAATTTGGTTATGCAGTCTTTTTAGAATGAAAATAATTCAGATGTAAGTATCGAGTCTTAAATAACAAAAATCCTGATATATACAAGTCTATTAGATCTCACTTAACTGTAACAAATCATTAAGATTTTTAAAGAGCAGATTACAAAATATTTGTATAAAAACTACTAGTGTCTTAATAGATTTTATGGATAACTTTAAAGAAGCGTAGAGTATTTAGGTTTCTTTATTCTACCTTCGGTGCTTGTATATTGGCTTTGATCTTTCAACAGTGGGCTAAAAGCAAAAACAAACTGACGCATGCGTAGGCCCATTTTTCATTGTTGTTAAGGTTTTGAGGCTAATGTCGTCGTTTGTATGGGGCGCGAGAGTTCCCGGCGACCGAGTCCGGTGGCCAGAGCAGCTGCTCCAAGCCGAGTGGACCGAGTTTAAACAAAATGCGGATGCCATGCACCACCCCTTGAAGCCGTCGGTGGCTCTGCTGCACATGTGCAGAACACATGCAGCATGAAAGCGAAGCGAACTAAACTTATTTTCGTGCGCATCGCTGGCCAGGCAACAGAAGCCAACGCACACCGATTGTTTGGGCCCATGGTTTTGATGCCGGCAGAGTGCTGGGGGTTCTCTAAATTGGCTGGCGGGGTCCACTGAGTGAATTAATTGCTGCCGACATTCTGATGAATTAGCTCGATTCTGGTGGTAAAATTAGGTTGGAAGTAACTTTTAAATAAAAGGTTATTATTATTATAAAATTATAAAAAGAGTTCATTTTTAGCGAAAAGTTGTATTGTGAATATTTTATATTACTTCAGACTAAAAACAAAAGCTTCAATGGTGATTACAGGTCTGATAAAATCAACTTTCATTTTTAGTTTAAATAATGATTTATTTTCGAATTAATGGTAATTTTGTAGCTCGAAAACCGAATCAAAAGGCATTAAAACGCTCGACACTGGGTGGGTTTTTGTTAAAATATTCATCAAATGTCAATCGGCATCATGAGAGCCCGGCTAAACTCTATGGGTTTTCTCCTGGTTTTTATCATTGTCCTACAACCCGATTTCATTGTAAGTGATACATTTCCATTCTTACACTGTGCAAAAAAAGAGTTCAATTTATTACAGAGTCCTTCCAGGTTCAAGCTTACCAATTTCGTTTGCGATTCTGTTGACGAGTCTGTGCTTTTGGTGCACACGTGTCGCCTAAAGGCAGTTCGCAGGGACAAAACTACACTCAACTTCAATGGCACCCTCCTAAAATCAGTCAACAAATGTCGAGTTCACGCTCAGATTTTCAAGAGGGCCAATGGCTTCAAGCCATGGCTTTACAATATCACCATCGAGGCCTGTCGATTTCTGCGAAAACCCTACGAGGCGCCAGTGATACTAGTTTTTAATTTATTTAAAACATTTTCAGGCTTTAATAAGACCTGTCCCTACGAGGTAAGTTATATAGAATCTTTAGGTAACATACAAATAATCTCATATCATTTTCTTAAGGGTTCAGTATATGTAATGGGATTCCATCTCATCGCCGAGCAAATTCCAGTGCCCCTTCCCTCTGGCGAATACTTAATTTTAATAAAGTGGTATTTTGAGGGCGTAATTATGATTTCGACAGGCATCTATTTCTCATTCGAAGAGAATTTGACATGATGATAAAATAAATCTGAATTGGAATACAAGTTCAAGGGTAATAATCACTGATAGTTTAATTATCCTACGATTTAAATGTACCTTTGAATGGTAATGACAAAACTCCCAACTAATCGTACTTACTAAAATGATTCATTAAAATGCGCATTCAGCCAAAACTTTAGTGAACGATTTTTGTTTAAATATCCATTAAGTACAGATCAGCGCGATGAGAACTACAGCAAACGTTTTACCACTCCTGGTTTTATTTATTGTGTTTGAATTTGACTCCGTTGTAAGTCACTATCTTACGTTTTTTTTAGGAATAATAAAAATGGTTGTCTTAGCATGCTTCCAGATTTAAATTTACCAACTTCGTTTGTGATTCATTAAATGAATCCATGCTCTTGGTGCACAAATGTCGCTTAAAGGCAGTTCGACGGGACCGCACTACGCTGAACTTCAATGGGACTTTGCAGCGAACAGTTAATAACGTCCGGGTGCACGGCCAGATTTTCAAGAGGGCAAATGGATACAAGCCGTGGCTTTACAATATCACCATAGACGGCTGCCGATTTATGCGGAAACCCTACGAACCAGTGGTGATACTCGTTTACAACCTATTTAAACAGTTCTCAAACTTCAATAAGCCATGTCCCTACGACGTAAGACATTCCAAACTTTCAAAAAACATTAAAATAAATAAATTATATGTTCCAGGGGCCAGTCTACGTAATGGGGTTCCACCTCCTGGGGTCACAGATTCCAGTTCCACTTCCTTCTGGCGAATATCTAGTTTTAATTAAGTGGTATACCGATAAGATACTAATCATTTCCACAGGTATATATTTTTCATTTGAAGAGAATTGGCAATGACCCCTAGGTTGGCATTCTTTAGCTTTGTAATCCATGTACTTCACAAAAGGGAAGTCATGGTAAGATGACTTAAAATCAAGTTTCATGTATACCTCTAGCTTCCTATATAACAAATTATAAGTTTTTTAAATAAGATTAATCAGAGTTTAGGTCACAGGGCTCATTTTCCATCTAAAGTGGTTATGGTAGGAATGCAAATATTCATTTTAAAAGGCTAAGCCTAACGTATTTCTTAATTTTTAATTATTAACTGTTGTATTCAATGGCAAATGTTAAGTAAATTAAGCTTCTAGAGAAGAAGTATCCGGCTCAAAGTAACAATGCTTGTGAGAAGAATACTCTACCCATAAAAAAATTAGTTTACATATAACTGGACGGACTGGCATGGCCTTTTAATACTGATTAAGAGTATGCATATTATTTTCTAAATGATAAGCAAGCACTTGAAACCATGTGCAACAATTACAATTGGTTTAAATTATTTGCTTGTCCTGTAATAAGGCACAAAAATGAACCCATTACAATTAAAGAAAATTTAAATTATACATTTTGAATTTGAATTTTAGATAAGAACGATTTATAAGTCATGCTTGATTTCATGCTTAGTTTACTCAGTGATCACAGACAATGATTCTGAATTTATTGTTCATACGATGCGGTTCGAATTTTTTCTATGTGTTGTCCTAGGCGCGTTTTTATCAGAGAGATTAAAC
This sequence comes from Drosophila ogumai, assembly GCA_018904815.1. Lineage (NCBI taxonomy): Eukaryota > Metazoa > Arthropoda > Insecta > Diptera > Drosophilidae > Drosophila > Drosophila ogumai. The sequence goes on from JAEIIJ010007053.1 coordinate 27,894, forward strand.
GTAAGTTGCAAAATTCTCTACTTGAAAATAAAAATAAAAAAGTAATAAATTTTAGGAAGCGGTAGTTTTCAAGTTTACGAACTTTGCCTGCGCGACCTATAACGAATCCTGGTTTATCTTCCACAACTGTCGCCTCAAGGCCGTGGGTCGGAACAAGGTCATACTCAACATGAACGGGAGCATACTGCATCCCGCGCACCATATCATAATGCATTATCAGGTTTTTAAAAAAGAAAGTGGTTATAAACCATGGTTACTGGACAGTCCAATGGATGCCTGTCGCTTTATGCGCAAAAAGTATGATCCATTTGGCAGCATCCTTTATAATCTTTTTAAAGATTTTTCCAACATTAACCATACATGCCCCTATATGGTAAGTTGCTATTTTCATATTGGTCATATAAACTTATATAATAGATATTGCTTCTCGAACAGGGACCGCAAATATTAAAAGATTTTTATCTGAGACCCGAACTTCTCATTCTTCCATTTCCAACTGGCGATTATCTGCTGGCACTTCGTTGGTACTTTGACAAAAAACTACAATTTGATACAAATGTTAGTTTTGTGTTCATAGAGGACCTTGTAAAACGCAACGCCTAATCATGACAAATAAGATTGTGTTTTATACGCAGCATGTATTTCATAATTCTACTAAAGTTATTGAAAATAAAGCAATTGTAAGCAAATTCATATAAGTGGAATGAATAATAATTTAAAATTTTGTAATCAGCTCAATAATAAAAAAATAAGAAGCGATCTACCCATCTATCAGCTCCCAATAATTACACAACAATTGCGGTTTGAATATATAATTTTAAAATTTTTCGGAGCGATTTGAAATAAGTGTAAATTTTTGTTTTCAAAAGCTATGTATTTTGTAACATTATCTATGGCCAGATGAAATAAAAATACTTACGCATTTGCTGATTATGGATAATGTTTCAATTGCCTTTAACTAGGAAGAATAATTAGAAAAATGTAATTTAGATTAACCTTTAAAAAAAATAAGTCTACGATTGCTTCATTGTTTAATCAGTCCCTAATAATTGTACAATAATTGCAGTCAAAGGAAGTAATTTTAAAAGGAAAATACGAGCGAACAGGCGGCAATACGTTCATAGATCAGAAAATTTAGGTGCGATGCGGTCTGAATTTATCATTCCGACACTTTTCGGTGTGTTTTTAACGTTCAACGTGGGAACAAACGTAAGTCTCTATTTTTGAAGTCATTTTTATCACTTTAAGTTCACAAATTTCGTCTGTGAAAGCTTCAATAAATCCTGGTTTGTGTTCCACAACTGTCGCCTCAAAGCCGTGAGTCGCAACAAGGTTCTGCTCAATATGAACGGAACCGTTCTACACACCGTCTATGATATACACCTTCACGGAAGGATTTTGAAGAGGGCTAATGGCTACAAGCCCTGGCTTTTTGACAGCAAATTCGATGCCTGCCGATATATGCGGAACCGATTCGTCCCAATTGCCACAATTGTGTACGAGCTCTTTAAGGACTTTTCAAACATTAACCACACCTGCCCCTACATGGTATGTTTTGCCCCAAAGCTGTGATGAAAAAAACTAACGAAAATTGTTTTAGGGTCCTCAGATTATAAAAGACTTTTATCTGAAGCCCGAACTTCTACGTCTGCCCTTTCCCACCGGTGATTATATGTTGACCCTACGTTGGTTTTTCGATAAGAAAGCCCAATTCGACACAAATGTCAGTTTCACATTCGTCGAAGACCTAGTTAAAAATAATTCAAAAAACGTTATAATTAAAAATAAATGAACTGCGTATACCAGACAACAGGGTAATATGTGTAAAGACAATTTTTAAAATGTTGTATTAATTTTAAAAAACGGTATTTTAAATAAATGATATTTAAATAAACTAAATGATCCCTTAATTTGGGAAACTACTAATTACTGAATTTAGTTAAATAAAATACTTTTTAGATTTAGCAATAGGCTTTAATGATGATTAATAAAGAGATTAAAATGGCATTAATAGAACAAGAGCAGTTTAAGTGGAGTCTAGCCAAATGTAGATATTACCAAAATACAAAGTTTGTTTAAAATGTGCAAAATTATAAATTTGTATGGTAATGATACGAAAACTTAAGTTAGTAACAATGTTATTTTATAAAAGATAAAGTCGTTTTAATTGTTCTGAAATAATTAACTTAATAATAATTTATTTTAGCTTTCTTACTTGTGCTTTCTACTAAAGTTCACTTTTATATGTATCCAGATGTTTTTGTGAATCATTAATATAATCATTGATATCTAATTTAAAAATAATTACATTTAGAAATTAAAAATCAGATTACGGATTTTGATATTTTTTTTCGTTTGTGATGAGTAGTCATTCCTTAAACTCATATCGAGTGGGACAATGTGGTCCAGACAAGTAACCGTATTCCTTTGTGTAACATTTATTATCCTTAGGTTCGAGTCAAATGTAAGATTTTTAAAATTAAAATAACAAGCAACTAAAGCAATAAATATTTCTCAGGATGCTGTCGTCTTCAAGTTTACAAACTTTGTCTGCCAGAGCCACAACCAGTCGTGGTTCGTGTTCCATTACTATCGCCTCAGGGCGGTCAGTCGGGAAAGGATTCTGCTCAATGTAAACGGGACTATTCTTCATCCGGCCAATGCGATAACAATTCGTGCCAAGATCTTTAAGAGGGCAAATGGCTTTAAGCCTTGGCTTTTTGATGCCACTATTGATGGCTGTCGATTCATGCGGAAATCCTACAATCCATTTGTAAGGATCATCTTCAGACTTTTTGAAGACTTTTCAAACATAAATCATACCTGCCCCTTTATGGTAATTATTTTGATTGAATTTTTGGTATTTACACTTTGAAAATATAAAATTTACCTTTACAGGGTCTACAAACAGTAAAAGATTTATATTTGAGACCTGAACTATTGCGCTTACCCGTTCCCTCGGGCGAGTATTTGTGTTCTCTGCAGTGGTTCTTCGACAAGAAGCCCCAGTTTGATACAAATGTTAGTTTTTCCTATATGGAAGATCTTATTCAATGGAATTAGCATTTAAAATTATGGTGAAAAAATATATACCCCAGTTTCCAAAACTTTGGACCCTCAATAAAGAGAAAAATGATCATTGATCACTGATCCGCTCAGTTTCCTTTTTTCTGATTTGTATCTTCTTAAAGAGTGTAGAAATAATATATATATATATACATTTAGTTTCCCGAATAATAATAATTTTGCAACATATTTTTTTTAGATATTTTTAATAACGGATGTTGTTATTATTTTTTGATTGTTTTTACACCATAACAGCGCTTGTAATACAATTATGGGCGGAAGTCGTTGACCACTTTTTTCGACAAAAAAACAAAAAATACGTCAAAAGAAGTGAAGTAATAATGTTGCGCCAAACACTTTGAGTTTGAATATAGCTGAGATGATCGGACGTAGTTCCAATTAAAAAGTGTTTCGTAACATCAAAAGTGCAAGCATAGTTAATATTTAATCTTTTTTTAACTTACCAGTTTCTAGAGTAGTTATTGTCCCAGGTTTCAATCAGATCTGCAAGAGAGCGAAAATAAACATTGTAGTAGTGTGTCAAAAATTAGTAATAATCAACTAAAAGTGCGTCTAACTACTTATGCTGTTGAGAATTTTCAACGACTTGAAACCAGACTTTGGAGTCCGCCTAAAGAGGCTCGAATGGAATGGCCATTGACAGTTATATACCAACATAAACAACCGCACAAAAACCACAAACAAAAGATAAACAAAACTCAACTGCTCGCCCCAAAAGAATACAGCCGACTTATGAGGCAAGCTACCAATTTTAGGCATATGAAATCGACATGGGAGAAGAGGCCCGAAGCGAGGATGGTAAACAGAACAAGAATCCAGCAAGCGGCCGGTTACAGATTCAGATTTAGATACAGATACATTTGAGTGATCTCTTTGGCTTCTAACGTAAGCGAGAAATCTCGAGGTCAGCCACTTTTGTTATGAGACAGCGCACAGCCACAAGTACACTGAGACAAAATAGTTTAATAAGATATAAGTTCAACTGATACTTGTAAAAAGCAAGAAAGCAGGCAAAGTATCTTCAAGAACTAGTCACCCTCTGGATGCTTTTTCATCACAACATAATTTGTTTGATAAGTAATTAATTATTTTAAAATCTTTTTGTCTGTGTAGACTAGACACGTACACATATAACATATACTCTCTATTCTCGGCCACTCTTGACCAACATATACTCTCATCTAAGAGCCGGCTCTGTCCGGTTCTTGCTTTTTGCCCGAGCTGCTGGCGTTGCAATTGTAACTTTGTTGTTGGTGTTGTTGCCGCTGCCGCTGTGTGGTTTTTACTTAATTTACTTTACTGTTATGTTTTTGCTTTCCGCTTGTTAGGCAAGCCAAGCAACAGCAACAGCAACTCAACAGTAGGGGCAGTCCAAGCAATCCGAGCGATGCATTCGCTTCACCGAGGCGTTGGACGAGTGTCAGATACTTTTCGGCTGGTTCTGTCGTCATACACTTGACATTTCTTGGGTGTGCAACGGCGTGGCGTGGGCCAGCCATCGTTTCATAACCAATCCATTAATAATAAGAAGCACAGATATATAAATAAAGGCAGAGGCAGGCCGAAATGCCAAAGGTTAATGCCAAGCCGATTGCCACAAAACCAAATCTGTCCGGTTCTCCACGTATTTCGTGTCATTACTACATACACCATTTTTGTAGTGGTCAAAATGTTGTAATTTTCTCGGTTCCACGATTATGCAATCACACTTTATGGCGCGCTTCGCTTTGGCCATTATCAACGCCATAAACAATTAGTGCAAGCTCAAATCAATACCGATTTCTGTTTACCTTTATTCGGGTGTTGGCTTTACGACTCTGATTTTTATTGGAGACTTTCAGATAGAAGTTATAACTAGCCGCCATAAAACAAAGAAGACGCTTTGTGTCCCATTGACACAGTTTGCAGTTTATGTAGCTTTATAGCTCTCCTGGTCCCATATTCCATATACGCGCCTGCGATTGGGCCCGATGCAAGGCTGACCTCCTGATAGGGGCCTAGGCGAAGGCGAAGCCGGGTGCCGGTGACCCAAATACGCCTAAGCCTTTGAAATGGTCAATAAAGTTGCCGGTGATGAGGTAAAGGAGATACGAATTATGGATGCGTCTGCGAAAGAGTGCGAAATCAAGACTGAAGATGCAGAGGTGTTGGAAATTCCCAATTTTTAGATATTCAGCAAGACAAATAAAGTAATAAAACAGAGAACTAAACAAAGGACATATTCAAAATTGATAATATTTAAATCACGGAATTTTAGGATGCTCTAGAAAAAGCTATAGTTTTTCAAGCTTTTTAAAATTTGTCTAGAATTTTTAACTACCAAATCAGAGTAATTTTATTTGTATCAAAGCTACATAGTTGACAAGAAAGACGCCCTTTTGTGCCCACAAATCCTTAGAAGGATGTCGTATTTTTGAGTCACTCTACCAACTTTTCTCGGCTTTAAGTTGAACAAGCATTTAAAGCTCGTAATGGAGGGTAAGCCGATGCTTTTGACAACTTTAATATGCTGGCAAGACCGCAGAGATCGCTGTTTACTCTGAAGGGAACTGCGGCTCTGAACGAGGGACCAAGCAAACTCCACCAGGGATCTGAGACAAAAGGCGTGAAGCCTAAACCGATGATAAGTGCCTATAATGTCTATGAATATCCGGCTGCAGGCAGACACCACGAGGGACCGCAGTGCAAAGTAGTAGACAAACAATGTCAGCCCAAAGGATCCGCTCATGTAAGGAGGGGGCCCAAAGAGACTAGGGGGATTGTCGGGAATAAGCCGCCCGTGGAAGCGAAAAGGGTAAGGAACCATAATGACAACATGACATGCAAAGTTTTGTCAAAGCCCAGACGGGCAAACAATGTTCGAGTTGTTGGAGTAGGACGAGGCTGAGGACGGAGGTGGATGGTGATGGTGATGATGATGAAGATGAGGATGAGCCGGTCGCCCTCGCAGACATAAGTAGCCAATGCGGCTGGATGCGGGCCTTAATCAACTCAGTGGAGAGCGGGGGCGGTGGTCCCTGATTCTTATTTGCTTGCTTATTTTTTTTACATTTTCTACATTTTTTGTTTAGCACGTTATATGAATAACTAATTGAGAGTGTACACCACAACACGTACGAAAGACACCCCAGGCAAGAATGTGGGCATGCACTGAACTAAAGCTCTTCAAGTTTGTGACATATAATATTTATAGAAAATATTAGCGAAAGTTTGTGACTAATTAATAATGAAATATAATTATATTATATAAAATAATTTATTGATTAAATTACTTTCTGCAAACCCTTTTCCAGTCATCATTTCTGAGATTCCAATACACTGCCTACGAGCTTCTCCCGGTGCATCGCATCCATTAGATACATGTGTGCGCCGAGAATATCTTCCACCGGGTGCCACGGGAGTAAAGCCTGTTGAGGGCGTTCTTTCGTTCCAGAGCCGACAAACCATGACTGGGCATAACAAGCAGCGAGAGCCAAGAAGCAACTGCCAACTACCAACAAGCAACTTACACTCCGAGGTCCCGGCTCCACGAAGAAGTGGAGTAGGACAGCATCAGCAGAGGCATCGGGCCAGTTCAGTTCGATCTTCGGCCTAAACTGGTAGCACATTTCCTTCTTTCTTTATCGCTTTTTTTCCCCAGATATTTCTTGTATTATTTTTATTTTTTTGCCAGTCCAGGGCTGAGTCATCCTCAAGTCGGCAGTCGGCTGCCTGTGTTTTGCATTAGGCCAAGTTCGATGACTAAGCAGACTTGATTTCTGGTTCTCCCTTCTTGGCGGCGACCGGCATAACTTCAATGTGACCGCATCTTGAGCTTGATTGCCGGCCTGCCAGCCATCCAAAGCAGATGGTGTCATGTCCATGTGGTCATGGTTACCCGAAAGTGTGCGTGTGTGCAGCGCACTTGAACTTGCGCTGAGGTACAGCGAGACTCTTGGGTCAATGGATTTAAGGTTGAGTTCAACCGGAGAGCCACAGGAATTTCAAGGGACATGCTGGTTGGTTTCAGAATCCCTTCCTAACTTGTAGAGATTTTATTTAATAGGAAGAAAATTTTGTGCAGAAATTTCCCCATTAATCTATTATGATTTTCATACATCTAAACTTACATACATTAAACTTAGAGTACAACATATATTATTCCCTTAAAAGAAAGCCAGTGAGCATTTAGTTGGAAAGGGTTTCTGTTGCACACCTGTAAGTAAACGTTTTAGGAAAAATTCCAAGTTGAAACCCGCACACATTTAGTTCAGGTTTCAAGTTGAAGTTAAGCATCGTTCTATAATTGCCTCTAAGTACACTTTTCAGTAACCCAGCTGAACGGAACCAATTAAAGCCTGCCCAAGTCAAGTCGCAAACAGTTGCATCAAGCCTGTACTTCCCCCTTGAAATGGCACATGTGTGAAAGATTTTGGGCAGGAGAAGCTCATAAAAACTATTTTTATTGCAGTTGCACATTAAAAAAGCTCGTTAAAATCAAATGCATTAGTTAAATGTGCAAACAAAAATAGAGCGGGACAGAAAAAAATACGACATCTATATGTATATATATTAAGGCGAGGGAAACTAAGAATTTTTTGTTTGTTTGTTTATTTATATACTCTTCTTGATCAAAGCCAATGCTTGCGAAACCGTGACACATGGCGAAGGCCAGGCGATGATTAAATGCAGCTGAAGAAGAATAGTTTGTGTAATGTATGGGGAAAACACAATTAAAACATGACAAGTCAATGGGAATTTTGTTGGTGTAGTCACTCAGAAAGAATATTATTTATTTATAAGTCTGCGAATTTTAAAGAGTTTAAATACTGTCGAAGAGCTGTGCAGGAATACTACTTATTTGTAAAAGAAAAACATCTTAGATAAAGCTATTCCAGTAAAGGAAATCGTAACCGTAACCGTAGGTGCTAAGCTGCCGTAATTAAATCAGAAAAAAAACGGACTTTGGCGCAACGGTTAATTTTATAAATAGGAAAGTGTAAGCCAAGTTATTAATTAGAATCAGCAATCAAGGCATGCATCCCAGTTTGAGAGTCACTGCTCCATGCCAACTACTGATTAGCTTAATTTCGAGTGATTTCCCCTGCGGATCGACAGATCGGCGTTGCCATATGGCCTATAATTTATGCTCGTTTGCTCAATTTGCTCGGCCACTTCCCCCAGTTCCAGTTTTTTTTTTTTTCTCTTTTTTTTCAATTGCAATCGATACTTAGTTTCCATTTCATTCGCATTCAAAGTTCAGCGTCTCCCTCTGTGCACAGATACAGATACATTTACAGATACAGATACAGATACGAACACACAGATACACACAATTACCAACAGAATTCAATGAGTAGAATCAGCACAATGATCGTGCAAAATTAATTTCCCTTTAAACTACTTTTGTGTGCTGTTGTTGATCTCTAATTCTTGTTTTTTGTTTTGTATTTCTTTTTGTATTTCCCAACTGAAGTGGAACAGTTTTGTTTCGCTTTTGCGTTTAGTAGGGCGATCGATATTTGCCGGTTTACGGCTTGACTTTTCACTTGCGATCGAAATCGATAAGGATTGATTTATTACAAATCATTTTTTTGCTCCGGTGAATGTAAGTAAAACTGGTGTGGTCAGTGCATGCAAATATAGGTAGCAAAAAGTTGTATTTGGCTAGAATGTAAGATTGAAGAATGTATATATTTATACTTTAAAATAAAAGATATATAATGATTCTTTATAAAGTGATATTAAATGTACAGAGCCTTGTCTATCATTATAGTTTTTGCTTAGAAAATAAACTTTTGATAATAGAATTAAATAGAAAACTCATCTTAACAACTTCCCACTGCATTCTCTCTCTCCCCTCCTTATTAAATCTTACAACCACTTCTGGCAACTGCAACTTAAAGGTTTCATCCACTCCCCCACGAGTGTCATGCAAAATACCTGACTCTCATACCTTGAGAGACCCAACGAAGCATGCAAGTTTAGCTCCAGCCCCCTTCGTCCTCCGTTCACACGCACTACGCCCCGAAAAGGCGAAACTTTGCAACAATCGCGGCTTCATGTGAACAATCAAGTTACATAGATTGTATTGTATCTCAGACTTAATCTTTACCTGTTGCCAACCTGCCACTTGGTAGGCAAAAATCTCATAAACGCGGTTACAGTGGGACGTATTTAAATGTTACTATGTTCTTTTATAAGTAATTTCTATATTCTCCCACTAACGAAAATAAAACTAATTTAAGTTTGGTTTGTGTTAGCTTATTAATTTATATTAAAAAAGGTTTTTAAGCTAGACCAGTTCCAGTGATTAATGTTCGCTGTGTATAGTTTTTAATTTTCCATAATATTTTTTCCATTTGTTGTTCGCTGCGGTCGCGTAATCAGGGTGTAACAATTACGCGTTTTGAATTGCGGGCTACATAAGCTCACCGAAAGGCCGGGACGGGGGAGACTTATAGATACAAAGCTTCGGAGATACAAAAACATGGGAGATACAAAGATACGAATGCAGTGTTGGCTCCAAGCTGGCTTAGAGGCTCTGCCGCGCCCTCTCACGTCTTACGTGTTGGCCGTGCTTTTCTGTTCTCAGCGAATATGCGAAATTATTTTCGAACGCCGGAATTGCAAGTGCACAGAGAAAAAGGTATAGCAAATATATGCAAATTAAATTGTTTTTAAATTTGAGAATACAAGAGAAAGTATCTCTCTTATGCATATATGTTTTTATTGTGTAAAGATCAAATAGATTTTCATTATCGAACGGCAATAGCTTTTTTGTTTCCGTGCAGGCCACTCTGCACTGACAGTATCTTAATGCCTATTCCCCTATGCATTATGGCTGGCATTTGTGTTAGATTCTTACTTAATTTCAGTTTTGTGGTTACGCTTTGCATTTGATTGCCGGGCTTCATGGTTAATTAAACGTCGGCCTGGCAGCGCCATCAGTTGGCCGTCAATTCGTAATGATTTCACATCGGTTATGTGCTGCGAGGTTTGTAATTTTATGCCAAAAACAGAATGATCCAAGCAAACCAAAGCAAAATAAAACAGCTTGGCCGAAAATTGAATTTATTTTAGAATGTACATTTGCCCATAATAAATACTGTTCAATTTGGGTGTGCCTTTTAACGGCCACCCACAAAATTATTGCCCAGCCCAGAGGAATTTTGAAAAAATGTGTGCTTAATGTGTGTACTTACGGGCAAATTGGTCAAATGGCATTTTCAAATGTGTTTTCCAAATTGATTAACAATTGTGTGGAATGGTCGTAAAAGGCCGACTGCGAATGGGCTTATTGTTAGGCCTTTAAGTTAGCTTGTTGAAGTTTTTATGAACGTAAGAGAATGTCCTTGAAGGTTATATTTATATAAGAAATAGCGAACAAATTACAGAATTGTCCTCCTAATTTAACTGATTAATGATGGACTTTATCGAATAAGAAATAAAATCAAAGATTTATGTAATGAAAATGCTTTATTTAAAATAATACTTAACCAAAATTAATAACCGTCTTGTATGGCAACTGTTCAAGCGATCAAAATTTTTGGTAATCTTTCAATTCCTCAAGAATGGTACATTCTATTACAAAGTTTATATATAAAAGTGTCACAAGAGAGCCGACACACAAGGCAACTCCTAAAACAATCTTACAAACAGCAACCAATTGATCACAGCCCACCAAATCCAATCGTGCAAAAAAAAACTGCAAAGCCAAGGGAGAAAAACAATATTTCATTGGGGGACTAACCTTGGAGGCAACCCGAAATCGTTCTTTAAGACAATCCCACACTGCAGCGAGATCAAAGCGATTGGAGCCCAAAGATGACAACGAATAAGGCAATCATTCATTTAGCTGCCTGCCAAAGTCATTGCTAGACACCGTAGATACATATCTCCCAGCTCATACGGATGCTAACGAATCGAAAATGCGAAATGCAAAATTCGAAATTCAAAGACAAAGACTCGAGGCGCCAAAAAGAAAAAACAAATAATGGCAGGCGAGAAATTACAAAAAGCTAACGGAAGAAAAAGCTGGCAGCAAAGTGTTATAAATGAAGGAAATCAAAATACGAAAACTGAAAAAACGCCTACACGATCACCAGGGCATTGCAACTGCGAATGCAGATGCAAACGTATCTACACGGTAAAAAAATACATAAATATTCATGAAAATAAGATGGATTTACCTTGGGAAAAGAAGATACTTTTAGGAAACTAAATTTGACCAAATTGACCAACTAACTTTGTTTAAATTTAAAGAAAAACTGATTTTAGTTTAATGAAAAAGCGAATTTGTATACTATTTTAAAATCTGAAATCTTATGACTGAGCGATGCTCAAATAAATTATCTAGAATTTATTTAATGCTCATTAATTTTTAGTTAACTTTAGTTTAAACTATGAGTTAGCTTTATATAAATAATAAATATAAATTAAATGGATTTAAGTTAAAACAAATTACATAAAGACTATATTAATTTTGTTCTGTGTAAGCATTGATGAAAATATTTCATGAACAGTAACAGGAGTTGGGTTGGGAAATGGCAGCCCGGCAGCCAGGCATTGATCATTTTCTGAGTTATTTTTAAAAGAAAGCACGGAGCAGCCAAAGGCAGAAAGGTGCAGGAAACCCCCACACACTGAGCTAGTGTACCATTGTATCTTGCGGATGCGTTTAGAATCTATCTATCTATCGCGGAGCGCCTGCTCCGCCCAGCTCTATATATTTCAGCCCCCTTTATAGGAACATGCCTCCCTCTGTATGGGCTGGCTGTCATTTTGATTTCGCCCGACATGTGCACTGACTTTCATCTGGTTGCAGTTCGTGTGCCTTGTATCTTGTATCTGTGGCTGGTATCTTTCGCTGCCTATATGGAGTGCGTAGCTGTACACATGTAACTATAACGCTTTGTTGAGAGGCAGTCAAGTACCGAGCTGAACTGAGCTGAACCGAACCGAGCTGAGGTGAGGTGCGGTGCGGTGAGGTGAGGTGAGGTGAGCTGCTGAGTTGTGGCGGCGACTCAACTCGGCTTGCATGTCAAATTAATTTCATTCAATTTAAATGCAATTTGACGCTGTTTCACTCGGTGCACTCACTCAGCTGCCTCTGTGATCTATAAGTATCTGTATCTGGCAGGTATGCATATGGGCCTGTATAGTACGTATAGTATCTGTATCTCGTAGCCGCTGATTCAACGTTAATGATGCAATGCGCCGTGTGAGACGGCAAACTGTGCGTTTTATTTTGATGCCTTTTGATTAACGACCCTTGGCTAACATTTTCGCGCGATTGAGTGGATGTCGGGGACTTTGTTTATTTTCTATATTTGGCCAGCTTACCTGTTGAAATGTCTTGACTGAGTGGGAGATTGGTCGAAGTGTTGTTCGTTGGGATCTGCAAATAGAAGCCAAAGAATGAAGGAATTAATTGTTGTTGCCTTTTCATTACTGAATCTTAAGTATTTTTAAAAAGGTAAATACAATCAAAGCATGTGACTTTTAATACTGAATCGTATTTATTTTATTAGTATCTATAGCAAAAATTAAAAATGAAAAAAAAATCATTTAATTACGATATTATTCACAATAATTAACTTCAATCCACGCCATATTTTCTTGCAGTGCACTGTAAATTCACAACAAATGATAAAGTCCATTAATACTTTAATGCCCATAATCCTAGCCAGCAGCGATCGATTTAGGAATTAACAATTAACCAAAACAGGCAGCCAAAGCCGCCACCAATTTAAGCCTTAAGCGACCATAAAGTATCAGCTTCTTACAGGCTCGGGGAGGCGGTAGGAGCACGTTAACGCCTCTCCCCATGGGGCCAATGGTCATCAGAAGTTCTCTAAGAGCTGACCCATAAAACGTTTACCGCTAAAGACACCCAATAATCATTTAGTGGCAATAAAACTGCCCAAAGACAAAAAAGCGAAAAGGCAAAGCTTGTATCTTTTCTTTAATTATCAAAGACGAAAAAAAAGGTGTATGCCTCTGGACATTAATGTTGATGACAAAAAAAAAATGGTAGAATATTTTGTAATGATATTTTGGGGTAAATTATCTTGGGAGTCGGGCTTGCTGATTTATGAAAGAAACTTACTCAAATTAGTGCTAATGATATTCAAAAAGAGTTCTAACCAGGCTAACTCAACTGTTCCACTTAGAACTGGCCACAACTACCATTATCATCAAATTTTGTCATTGTTTGGCTAAGAAAATACGAAGAGAAATTGTATTTTTCTTGGCCGGCAAATGACCGCTGACAAAAGCCCAGAAAAATCTTCACACTTAGCTGTGAAAACTGAATGTGAAAACTGTACGGTAATTTCTTTGGGGTTAAGATGATCTAACGCTAAGTTTGAAAGCCAGACGCCTGAGAAAAACACCTGGAGCCACAAAACAATTTCAATTTGGGCCCCTGAAACATTAAACACCTATTTTCCTCAACCTTATGAAACCTCTGGGTTAACAATTTAGTTTTAATTGCTCTTAATACATCGAAATGCATTCACCGAATTTGCCACACGCTTTAATTAGTTATGTTTGCTCTACTTTTTCTCTCCACAAATCATCAGCTAGCCAAAAAATTAAAACTTTCATCATTTATATGATGATATAACAACAAAAGCACAAAAGCACCGACAAAATCGTACAATTTATATCCATTTACAGCTACGAGCTGAAAACACACAGATATATTATGTCTGCGCACGAAATTTACAAAACACTCAATCAATTGTCAGCGGGAATGGATCATTAAACTCTCCAAACACATTCGCAAATTTATGCTTGACTTTTTAACAGTTTTGTATAGGACAAAATTATGCTAATTTGTTGACTTTAATTTCAGCGTTTGTGTGACTTTGAGATTAGCATATTTTATTTTACTCTGAATATATTATTTCTGCAGTTTGTTTCGCCAACGTTTCAATGTCAATACAGATTTTTACCGGCCTTAAATAGTGACAAATATGTTTGGCGTGTCAAAATATTTAAATGCAATTGTTGGCTATTTTTAAAGTGATGACGCTTCGACCCTGAAAATGAGAAAGTTCTATGGAAAATCTAGGCGACATCAGACTTTTTATTTCAAATATCCATTTAGTATACACATAGGCAGGAATGCTGTTCGTGTTTGGCACATTTGTGTCACATTATCGGTTCACATTTATTAATAACAAGCATACGCCCCCTCGGCCCTGAACTGAAAGCTTTGCAAAATTTAAAAGAAAAACAGACGGGGGAGAATTTATTTCATTCATTGGCCAAAAAGTAAATATAAAACTGCTCGTATTTTTGCAGCTGGCCTCGACATCGAATTTTCGGGTCTCCGTTCCCCCGCACCCGGTTCGTTTCAGTGTAAACAATTTAGCACTTATGGTTTTCCTTTCTGCGTTTAATTAATAAATTTCTTATATGTTTGCCCCTCTGGCTGGATTGTTTACAATTCAGAAACGCCGAGGCGCAGTTCTTAATACGTAGCAAAATTCACGCCGCCTATAAGCCATTTCACACTTCCACAAAACGAACACACATCCAGGCAAAGATCTCGTTGTTTGGTTCGCTTGTAAATATATCTTTTTTCCCCATATGTGAAAGGCAAAATGCTAAAATGGCAACGAAAGATATGTATTTTTCTTTTCATACATTCCATACTCATTTGTTTTTTTTTTTCATTTGTGCTAATAATTAGGTGATTTCAGGCCCTCTCATCAAGATGCTTTCGATTTGAGAGTGAAATTTGTGAGAAAAAGAATAACAATTTATATTTGTAAAATGTTGTTTTAGAGATGACTGTTTCTATTATTTTAGATTATATTTTTATAATTTGAAACTAAACCTATATGTTTTCTATAATAGTATCTAGAAATATATGAAAAGGGGTTGGGATTTTTATTCTGTTTAACTATACTTCTTTTGGAAGTTTGGGTTGATAAGTTAATAAGTTAATAAGTTAATAAGGTAATTAGATTTATAATTTCCAGTTTATTTTGTTCTTATTTTGCTCTTGGTAATATTTTAGGTGATACAACTTTAATAATAATTTCTTTTAGGGTATGCTAACTGTTGCAGCCCATTCGAACATTCGAATTTATGGTCTAATTTCGCCTAATGTTCCTGCTTTTTTGGCCAGGCTTAAAGGCTAACCACTTGCCATCCAACCACTTGGCCATATAATTTACAGTTTGTCTATAATTTATGTACATGCATAATGAATTAGGGCCTGGTCTGTCGGGGATGGAGATTCTATAGCCTAATCCAAACTGATACCGAGCACAATTAACATTTTTATATAATTTCGCAAGGGAGTTCGCCTGAAACGGGTTATGCTAAGGCAACTCTATACATTATTTTGATTGCGTAATAAAACACCAAATTCTGTAGACAATTTGGCTACCCAAAACGGCCAAAAGCTTATGTAAACTTGTCGCTGTAAAAAGCATTAGCAATTTGGCAACGCTCAGAAGCTTCTCGACGGGAATGAATCAGAGATCGGAGATCGCATGGTTCATTTATTCAGCTAAACAATCAATGAATGCTGATTGTTTTCGTTGGCAGTAAAACAGCTGCAGTGTATTATGAACAAAAGTATTTGCGGTATTTTGTCATCTTCTCAGCATCTGAATGGTTTATTTAATTTTAGAAACAAAACACAATTTGCAGGAAAGATTCGCCCAGCGATGACATAAGCGAGCTATTTAAATTGTGATTTTTTTCGATTAAAAAGAAATCACGATGTGGCAACACAGCACACAACGCTTTTATTTTATTTTGCCTCGTTAGTTTGTGGCTTTTTGTGTCCCTGGCACTAATAGAAGAAGACAAAAGTTTGCATGTTTCGTTATTGATGTATTTTCTGCATTATATTGCAAAATGCAAAACAATAGAGTACCGTGAAATCCACCGATCTCGCACACAAGCGAATAATTGGAGGCAAGCAACAATTGCAAGTTGCACTTGCAACATTCGCACGCACGCACAGGCGATTTTTTTTTTGGCTTTGTTCGACGCTAATTTTCTCTTAATTACACTTTTTGCTCAGCTGTTAATTTCCTGTATTTAATTCATTGGAATTGGTAATCTCAGTTTTCGGGAGAAGTTCGATTTAATGTTGGGGATGTCCGTGGGTTTCCTGAAGCAAGACATTAACCGCAACATTTTATTGTTAATTTTAAAATAAGTTGTGTTGTGTCTTGTTAATTTCAAACTAATAAGCTGGAATCAAATTTAGTTGAACAGCTATAAACATATTTATTCGAAAATAAATAATTAATTACATGACAACAACGTCTTAAAAATTGTATACCAGTTTTAGTAATTGTTCACAATTTATTACTACGTTTTCCAACTGATTAAGGCCCCAAAAGGATGAGTGTAACCATGACTCATGGTGAGGAAGGTCGGAGATAGAAGCCCTTAAGAAGAAATAGACAAAACACTTCCTTATTGTCTAAATTTCTAGTAAAATAAATTATCTGGGTCTAAGTTATTTAACTTTCTGCTAGATTTAATTAAAAAATTAAATATTACTCTCATTGGCAAAACATCACCCACATGAAACGCATGTGTCCAAGAAACCACCTAAGGCCATATAGTACTGCCTTGATCGACTTCGTTGTGGCCCTATCAACTAATGGCCAGAAAGCTCCTTTGAGTGTCACCATAATAAGCCAAGTTTACTGCTCTCCTCTCCTCCGCAGACGGTTCAACAGTCGCGATAAGCCAGATGCTGCAACATTGTAGCTACTATTGGCCGATGCGGTTGCCGGTATTATGGTTATTGTCGTTTCTTAGCCGCAGTCATTACGGCTGGTTGTTTATTTTCTGTCATCATCGGTTTTTCGGTTGTTTTGACTGTTATGCTACGACCATCATCATCGCCATCTCCATCTTCAGCGGAGATACTCCACTACATGTATTATGCTGACGAGTGCATTGAACCCTTGCCGAAAGTGATTGTTTGGAGCGGAGATGATGGTCATGAGGAGAAAGACAGAGACGACGGCGACGATGCGGAGGCTGAGGCTCGGGCTGAATGATTTCCATTGTTCACTTGGGCTTATCCTGGTCGCAGCTTGTTTTGGATACATGTCTGCGCATTATTTATACCAATTTATGACACGACAATGATGTTTGAGCGTTTGATTAGCAAAAAATAATGAAAAAAGCCAGAGAAATGTATACAAGCACTAAAAATGCTTTAGCTTATTGATGGGCCATCTCTTACCTATAGAAGGGTTTTAAATAAATATTATTAATAGCCTTTAGCATTATCAAATCATGATAAGATCTCATTGCCGCCTACAAAATTAGCATCGTGTTTGCCTTGTTATTTTGGCATTCATAATGCAAATTGTTTTCTGTTTAGGTAACCAGTTTTTGTCAAATAGGAATTTGCTGTTTTATTTAAATTTAAAATATGAGACCACCCATAAACTTGATCTCTTATATTTCAATTAGTTGCTAGTTGTGTTTCGAGCCTGTTTTTATTTTGAACTTAAAATTGAGCTTTTGAAAGTACACATTTCGACTTTTCATTGCGTGCAAAGCTAAATTCATAGAATCAAGCCAGGTCAAATACAAAAAGTCCAAAACATTTCCCCTTCATTTTAACCTTTTTTTTTTGGGCTCACAAAAAAAAAGAGACGGCAAAAAATCCATTAGTGGCCCGAACCAACGAGCCGAGCAAAACCCAGAACACTAACCGGAAGTTTACAAAAGTTGACAGTTGATCGTTCGTACAACAACAGCAACGCAGCCGTAAACAACAGCAGCAATTCTCCTTTTTTATGGTTCAGTCAAATCAGTCAGGCATATAGAACATTGACATATCGGGTGAGATCGCAGCATGCCACAGGCAGCGAAAGAAAAATATGGGTTGGAAAATGGAGGCGGCGGAGGGAGGGGCCAGAAGGGAAAGGCATATCGATATGCAAAAACCACAAATTAAGAAAGCCCTCTCTTCCCACCCCTTTCCCCAAATGAAAGCGGAACTTGGCTGGTTGGCCGGTAACCTAAGACAACATCAAGAGAGAGAGGGAAAAAAATCAGCAAGAGCCCCCAAGACGTAGACAAAAGCGCATAAGTTTCCGTTGACCGTTAATTAAAGCCACAAAAGACAGTAGCATGGCCTGGTATAGGCACACACACATTGGTACACAGGGAAAAATTAGTGATATATTCTTCTATTTATTTCTCAACGGAATGTCAGAAAAATGACTGTTCTCAAGCTGTAGTTTTGTTAATGAAACCTTTTATTATTTACTTATTATATCGATCAATTTATTATAAACTCAACCTTATTTTCTTTCCAGTGTACATATGGGGCACATAAATTTGTTAGCGCCTTGACACAGCTGCGTTAGAAAATGCAACGTTAGTTCGACGCAAAACCAAATGCGATATAAAGCCAAAATGGAACGGCACGCGCTCCAATTCGCCCAAAAAAATAAAAGGAAACCGGGTTTGGCATAACATATACATATAGCGGTTTCAGGAGATTACTGGGATTAATGGGGGAGCTACGAGGGAGGGTGCAATGCACGGCAACGCCTACCAAGGTTGCAGCAATACTGCGTCGGCGGCGCCTCTAACTGTTTGATTAAAGATCTAGCGGCATTCACTCTCCGACTAGAAAGTGCATTTTAGCTTCTAATGAGACGAATTTGGAATACCCTGATACAGAATTACATACTATACGTGTCAACAAAAAATGGAGTTAAAGAAATAATAATAATTTTTAACATTACAAAGTAAAAGCAGAAATGTAACTAATAGATTTTAGTTTTATAAAAGCCTTTGGATATTTTGTTATTAAAAATTAATTTTTGTAATGAAAACATGAATACGTTAAAGCAAAATTGCCTCAGTTTATGCGTTTAATAATAATAAAATTTAATTTTAAATTTAAATTATTTTTGTGCCCCCTACTCTGAGCATCATTAGCTATCATTACGATCTGTTAAATTTTAAATTAATTTAGATGTTGGTATTGTGATTTGCTTGACGGTTTTAAATACATTAAATTTTACAGAATTTCTTAAATTCAGCTTAATTAAAAAAAAAAAACATTAAATTAATTATTATTATTATTAATTAATTTGAAATATTTTATCAATTGTTTTACATATTATTTTCAAGTGCCAAAAACCACCACTGGCCATAGTAGCCTTACAAACATAGGGTATGCAAAACTGTTGCTTGAGGAGAACGTTTTGCGGCAGCTGTGCACAATTTATGTTAAATATCGTACAGCCGGCAACAAATCTGCAACAACAGCAACAACTGAAAAGAGAGTTGAACATTGAGCGTTGATGGTTGAATGTTGTACGTTGAACGTTGCCTTTGCCGCAAGAGATGTCAGCTGCTGGGGCTGCTGCTTCTACTGCCTTCCAGAGCCAGGCCAAGGCAAAATCCAAGCAAAAGCCACATGGCGTTGGCAACATAACACGCATATGGAGGAGAAATTGTGCCAATTTGTTTGTGCTTTTGTTGCGGCGCCGTTGCAAAGGCAAAAGGCAAGCCGCAAAGCGACAACCACCGACAAGCGACAAGAAGTGTCTATATGGCGGCATTATTGATGATGACAGAAATGTGTCGTTGTTGGAAAATGCATTTTCTATGCGCAGCTGTGCCCGAAATGCATCCGATGCCGTTCGCTTCACAGCCATGAACCTCGGCTCAGACCTCAAGTTCACGGGCCAAGAGACCAACCGCCAAGCGTCAGCCAGCACATTGGGAAAAAAGGAAATATTGAAATCGGTCAGCGATGTGCTATTTCCTACCGGGTTTTCCAATATTATATAAAAGAATATGGTAGGGAGTAGGGAGAAGCCTAGACTTCTTTATAAATCTGAAAATTCCTGTATATTTTATTACCTATTCTGAATGGTATGATATATTAATTTCAGGATAGACCTTGTTTCATATTTTCTCTCTCTGCAAAATCAACCGGTTGTTGATTAAGCTAAATTCGCCTTGGGGATCGCGTCAACTCTTCTCTCTCACCTTCTTTCCGATGGGCAATATTTATGCCATGCATTAATTTTCATGTCTAAAAGGGTTTAAGGCGTAGAGCCGGAATGACCTTGTGCGTAAATTTTAATCAGCACATCCTTAAAAAAAAATAACCTGGAGACTGGACTGGTTTGGTCTGTTCCGTGATCCGTGACTCGTGACTCATCCGCCCAGGCAGCTCAAATTATAGCCAAGTTAAGATCTTCGCATGCGGAAGATGCTCCAAAGGGAGGACGGACCAGACCAGCAGACCCAGCATCACTTTGATGGACGGACATAATTGGGTTACAGGGGAACGGAATCCCTGCAACTATGCAGCATATGATATCATCTCTCGAGAAATTCTTTAGAAAACCAGAGCGCAGCTGAACGAGCGACTCCAAGCTAAAGTAAAACGCCCACAGTCGCCCGTCAACCGCAAAAGAAACCCCGTCATTGTCATCTTCATCATCGTCATTAGCAGCAGCAGCGGCAGAAGCAGCATCAGATACGGATACAGATACAGCAATGTGATATAAAAATTAGCAAATTGTTATTTTTATAATTTAATTGAAACGCCAACGAGCCAAAAAGTGCCAGAAAGCAAACAAAAGGCAAGAGCAGCACACGAGTCGTAGCCAAAAATTATGCAAATATCAGGGCACAGCCAAAAGCAAACAAAGAGAAGGCATCTGAAAATTAACATGATAATCTTTACTTCTTCAGTTCTCATATTTGTAGTGTTTTCTGTATCTGTATCGGAAACGTCCGCTCCGACTCCCAGCCCCGATATATAGAATGGTGCACGTTTGGCTCAGACTTTCGTATGCGCATTCATGCGAATATTCAGCGCGAATCATTCATGCGATTTCGGCGCTTCCATTGCCATATTCTTTCGCCTGCTCTAGATTTCTGCTGAATTTGATAAAGAAATTTATTGAAAAGAGAGCGAAATCCGTTCATAAACCATTTCAAACAGCTTAACCTCATAAATTGCTAGCTTCTTGCTAAATTTATTTGTAAATCACTGATAGTGGGAGTATTTTATTATAGCCAATATGGCTTGGTTCACTCTGTGTTTACGCCAGTCTCAGAGCTCCAAAGCTCCACAAATTCATGTTCTTTCTCATAATTGTTGCCATCTCCCAAGATATAATGTGTGAAAGCAAAAGAAACAAATTCAGCAAAAACCAGAAACCCACTCCGACCTTTATGCAATTTAACTATCTGCCAACACCATCCAAGATAAATGTTTCTTAAACCACAAAAGCCGCACAGAAAAACAATGAAATCTGCATCCGAGAGTGAGAAAACAGAAGAAACCCTGCGTCTTGTCAACTTGCATATAAATTTCGTTTGGCCATAACCAAAAGCCCAAAAAAAGAGGAACTCAACAAAGCTGAATATACGACTATAAAGTGGGTAATAAGCGCCATTGCGGTTTTAAACGACCCAAATTCGCAGGAGGAAACCCAATGTCAAAACAGTTTAATGCCACAAAAAAAAGTAGGTGGTTAAGTGGAGAGAACTTTCGTAGCTATCGGAGGGTTCGTCCGAGAAAGTGCAACCCACCAATGTTTTTTCCATTTCCCGAAACTCCAATTTATCAATTTCATCTGCAGGAAAACGCATTTGACTTATATAATCCCCTAACCCCGACGAACTCGCGGGCACTTGATGCTCCGCTAGCGAGTGGGACTCATCCACAACCACAAAATTATTATTATTATTTTTATTACAACTAAGCCAACGACGAGTGCCAGAGCCAAGAAATATGCGTGGGAATTGAGTTGAGAAAACTTCATGTTTACAAATATACAAGCCAGGCGAAGGCACTGGCAGTAGTAATAACGAAAAAGATGAAAACGAAAAACGTAAACACTAGGCAAAGTCTGGGGGCAACAAATGAAGTTGAACAATTTTGCTACTGTTTGTCCCGAAGTGTAAGCTAAAGTGCCACCTGAAGTGGTCCGAGATCCGAGATCCGAGATCCGAGACCCGAAGAGGCCCAGCCACCAAAGAGTAGCAAAGTCATCAGCGCGTTTTGTGGTCGTCATCATCGCCAATGGGCCACAGACCTTCTCCCTACCAAACCCCATACAATTATTCCTGGAGCTGTTCTGCCTGCTCAGCCACATAATCTCATCTCTATTCCTTTGGCCCCCGGAGACTTGACCGTGAAATATTATATTTCATGGGCATGCATATTTTATATTTTAATTAGGACTTGCCCGGCCTAAGCATGAAAACACTTTTATTACAACGAAAATTAACCTGGCGAGCACGATGAACGGTAAGATTATGAAAAGGTTGCAAAAAGGTTACTGGAGATTAAATGAAAAATTTCAATAAAAAGCCAAAGAAGTAATGAAATGTTTGGGGATGTGAGAAATTGAGCAAAAATATGTAGACATGTTTTTATTATCAAAATATAATCTTTACTTTTTTTGTGTTGTACCATAAATCCCATTTCCCCATCAATTAAAATTTATATTAAATACCTTTATTTATTTAAATTATTAAATATTTTAGTAGTTTTTTTTTTTAATTACAATTTCCCCTTCCTGGGTGGCTAATGAACTCGTTGGAACAATTCCGTTTCAGTTTTTTCTTTCCCGGCTTCCTGTACATGTTTTTGGGCCTGGCTCAAGAGATTAGAATAGCCTCTTCCGTTCCTTGTTTCACCCAACTAACACAAGTGAAAGGGCTAAAAAAAAAAACCATAAACGTCTACAAATTCTGAGAAAAAGTCTATGTTTTTGTTTTCAGTCTCGTTTGCTTTGGAAATTGGTTTCTGTCGGTGATCCAACAAAAAGCGCTTCAGGCTTTTCGGTCTGAGAAATGCGAGACAAAAAAAACTACTGCTAAACATTGAAAATAAAAATGAACCCACAAAAAAACAAGAAAAGAATCAACTGCTTTTTTAATACAACTGAAACGAGTTGTGTGAAAGAATCAAAAAATTATTCTCTGTGATGAGCGCCTATTCAAACGCTAAAAATGTTCCTCAAATTATGATTGTTCGCCTCTCCAACCTGTCCCATGTCCATCAAAGTTTTCTTCACTTTTGACTTGAAGAGTTGACTTTCGGAACACGTGTGTCTCCAAAGACACAAAAAATGATTATTATGCATATCATAATATTCATCGCATCGTAATATAAAAGTAAACCTGTGCATATGTCATTCTTTTATAAATAATTTGTAGACATTTAAATACTCAGATCGTAAATCTATAGAAAGTCCATGTTGAAGGGATTGGATTGGGGTTAAGTCAAGGGGGAGCCCACGAAATTATCGACCTGCTGAGCGTTTTACGATTTGACAAAGACAACTATGTATCTCGGGAACGGACATAAAAGAGATGTTTTCCGAAAAGAAGCGATAAACCGAATTTAAAGTCAGATGATGGTTTAAGAAAATAAAATGTGTATCCAAAAAAGGTTCTTATTACCAAAATCGATGAGGTTATTATTTAAAAAAGGATCTTAAATTTCTCTAAATATGTATACACTTATTATTTATGATTATTATCATTTAAACTAAAGGCTCTGAAATTTTGTTTATAATATATGTACATACATAGAAGAAAGTTTATCTTAGTCAAAGTTTTATCTTTATCTTTATAACCAGAAATTCCTTCGTTTAAAGTGGGAGTTTTTTCCTCTAGGCAAATTCCAATGCCCAACGGAAAAATAAAAACAAAAAAGAGCCATTATAAATTAAGTTGTCCCAAAATGTCGTCTTTAGCGCCAAATGAAAAATACAAAAACAGAATAAAAATGCGCATTTCCCAATTTTCAGCTTCGTTTTCACTGCGTTTCCACACGAAAAAGCCGAAGAAACGGGAAGAATTCCTGTCTGGCTAAGACAGGGAGCTCTCTACAAATATCTTGGATATGCATGGGTATATATGTATATACATATATATATATACATATATATATATAGCATATATATACGCCTATATATTTATATAGAACCTATTTTCATCTAATTTCTTTCATTTCTATCCACATGCCTTGCTCTATTTTTGTGGGGCGCATTTTTAGCGCTGTTTTCGTCGCCGTCTTCCTCTTTCTATAACTCAATTTTCATTGCATTTTCATACTCCTTTCTCTTTCCCTCTCTTATGTCTTTGTCTTTTATCTATTTAGCTTCTTTTCGGTTTTCGGTTTTGGTTTTTATGCTTTTTTATTTGGCCTGCTCCATTTTTGTGTACTTTGTTTTCGTTTGCGCTTGTCTGGCAAACATTAAAAAAAAAATCGAAATAAAAGCTTTTTCCCCATTTTATAGTTTTGGGGCAGTGTAAACGTATATAGTTTGGCATTCTTTTCTTTCCATTTCACTAATTTAAATGGTACGCTCTATAAAATATTCCTTTCATTCGCCATAAATTGTCGAGAATGCAGAGATCCCGTGCACTTTGAACTGGCGCTAGGCCATAAAAAAGAAAAACTTTATATTTGGCTTACAACTGGAGCGCATAAAAGTCTGACATCTGATTTATAGCCAAAGCTCGTTATCTATGATTTTTATTTATTTTCATCAAGAGCAAAAAATGCACTGAACTTTTGATCGAAATTTTGAGTTGCTACAAAAGAAGCACGCACCAGAAATTTATTTTTATATTTTTAATGTATTCACCCATAAATCAGCTACTGTTTAAGCCCACAATCAGTTAATAATTATTATATCCCGCTATCAATTGAAAGGCTTACATTATAATCGTGTAAGCTCCTCACCACTTTCTTTATCCATAAATTATCCGAAGCAATGACCAATTAATAATGTATAATTCAACGCAGCACAGTTAAGTTTAAGGGTGTGGCAAAAGATACGTGAAATTCCAGTCAGTTCAGTCAGTAACATTTGTTTAAACAAATTGGCAATCGGCTTAAAATGCACTTTTTAGTTCCGACATAAGAAGAGCCAGATATTGACTTACCATAAAAAGCAGTTCAGCTTTGCCGCCTTGATTTTTTATGGCCACATTCAAGCCCTAAAGATAGATAAGAAAATCAAGAAAAATATTAGATAAAAGAGTTCAAACTCATAAAGAGATATATAATGGAGATCGAAATGAATAACTAAAGTTAAGGAAACAAAAGAAGAATTTAAGGAATTCATCTTTTGGATTTTTATGTTGTAATACAGTTTATAAACTAAATATACTCCTTTGCAGTGATAGATTAATGCGAATAAACTTGAAGTTCAAAGGCTAAAAAGTTGTACCCTTTTTGAGAAAACTATTATACCGCTAGTTGCCCCATTAATGCGCGGCTCTAACAATACTTTCGCAATTAATAATATTTATTTTTCATATATTTATAAATATTTTCAAAATTAATTACAGACTGCATAAATTGCTAAGCCAAAAATGCGTAGCAGCACCCTCGACAGCTATGCAGGCGATTTTTAAATTTTTACACAGCCAAGAACTGAAAATTCCTTAGGATCAGCCGGGCAGGGCGAAGCAGCATAAAAATAGTCACTAAATTCGCTATTTCTGTTGCTGGTTTTTGTTCATTTGACAGCTCGGCAAACGACAAACAAATTACAGAAAATTATGCAGGCAGGAGGGTCGCTAGAGTCGGGGAGATAAGTATCTGTAGGGGAATTAATAATGATTGAAAGCCTTGCTGTTGGATGGGTTCGTTCTCAAACAATTAAAATTGATGAGGAGGAGAATGGAAGGAACTATTCATCAAATTGCCACGGGCTAGAGCCAAGCAAAAACCAAAATTCTCGACAAATCTGCAAAGAAATATTTGTTTCTTCGCGGTTTCGGTTTCTGTCGCTTTATTGGGGCCGTTCTCCCATTCCCATCGCCATCCCCATCCCCATACCCACACCGATCCACCTCGGTCCAAGTCTTCCCAGGCCGTTTCAATTAAGATGAACAAAACTTGGTCGTCGTCATTTCGGTGTGCTAAAATAAACATTTTTATTGCCCGCATGGCGCCAAAGCGAAGATGTATCTTGTATCTGGAAGCGCAGCGCCAATGTGAAAAGCAGAATTAAACGAATTCGCGGACGAAAGATTCGTGTGGCCGTGCAATTTATTTCAATTGCCGGTTGCTAATAAATATGCAATTAAAACGCACAGAAAAATTTCTAACGCACGCAAAGTGATTGAGGAAATTTCAGACCGCACAACGATCTATCTACTCGCAGATCCATCTAATATACAGATATTGTATTCATTTGAAGATCAAACGCTGGGTGAGTGATGTCAGCTCAAAGGGTTGGGATCATTTACCTAATTGATCATAAAAAGTCAACGAGCCGTGCCGAAAAAATGCAATCCTAGAAGATGAAAACACCAGACACTTGTAGAAACATTAATATAAGACTTGCAAAATTAATTGGCAAATTATCAGGAAGAAAAACTATTCATCGTCTTAATAGTTAATATTTAAGAATTATGCAATCCGCTTGACAGAACACTTTCCCCCTCTTTGAAGCACTTCCAAAATTAATTGACAGAATGAAAAACCAACTTTCTATAACCAAATAACCCAGTTAAGACCCAATTCAATGGCACGTATCTGGAGATGGGGGGAACCTGGGCAATATGGTCAGGCGTCTAGAGAGACTTTCTTCGTTCATCAAAAATCCATAAAGCCAACGAGACATTTTCACCAGAAGAATGGCCGTAGAATGAACCGTTTGTGTCCGTTGATGTCTGTCTTTATTCGTACCCCCACCAACCCCCTAAGTGTCTGTATGAAAAGTTAATCAAAGAACCGAAGGCCCAGGTAGGCATACAAATTAGAAAACGCTTTACAAAAATGCAAACAATTACAGAAGTCGGGGGAAAACTTCGTGACAAAATTACTAATTGTGTCTAAATAAGACGAAAGCAAATACAGACAAGCCCGACTCTGATGACGAGTTGAAAGTTGTTCCTGGCGTTGCTTTGTTATTATTTTTATTTCTGTTGAGAAGAATAACAAAAATAAAAACTACAGAAATAGCAGACCCAGAAGAACACAGCCGAGCCATTAAGTCAAAACAAATGTATGACATTGCAAGCTCATCGAGACGAAAGCTGCATGGAACAAAGAAGCACAGAATGTCAAGTGCATTTGGCTTTGGCTATTGCTTTTGCCATTGGCTTGATGGACAAATGGTTTCTCTTGTCTGGCGTAGCTTTCCATACTATAATTTACAGCTTTACAATTGCATTTTACCATTATATAGTTGGCTTTCAAAGTCGCATTTGTCGATAACATGGTTCTTGGCCTTTCTTTATTTACGAGCTCACGAAGCTAATGAAAAAACAGCGATACATGCCATATACTGGCGTTTTATGGTGAACAACACTAACTACGAACTACTAACTCTAATTTATATTTTACAACCGACATAGTTTGCAAAATAAAAAAATAATAAAAATTCCCTTTTCGCAGGGAAATAGAAAGGGCCTAAACTGGTTTATATGAAAACTTGGCTTGTTTAAGAATTTATTTATAAACTATTTAGAAAAATAATGATTTTATTCGGTTTTAATTTATATTTGTAGTTTTTCTTTGGAGTACATTTTTATAATATTGATAAGGGGCTTTTGATCGGCTTGTCTAACTTTTGAGTAAAACAGAATATAATAAAACTACTTATTACTCTAAATTCCGACTCAAAACCAACACAAACATTCGGCTAAATTATATTCTATTCACCGGTGAGCTACCTTGAGCCATTCCCTATTTACGGGGGCCCCCAGAAACTTATTTCCTAATCTTGCACTTCAGATAAAGTAATTTTGCAATGATTACAAACTAACACATGACAAAGCAATGCATTGTGTTTGTATCGACGACAAAAGGCCGTTATTATAGTGTGTCCTAAGCCGGTTAAGACCCCACAACCAGTTAACATTCGAGGTGGTGCACTAACTAATCACACCTGACTGAGTGATTGAGTGAGTAAACTATGTCAGGTTCCACAAAGACTACGGACTGATAAGCTTCAGAGGTCTCCCCAACTTTCAGTTGGGCCAGTCTATAAATAACTCATGATTGTTGATTTTTATGGATGGGCGCAAGCGGAAATTGACCATTTGGTTAACTTGGCTCAAAGACCTTTGACAGTGTTGGTCAATGCAAAGCAGCTGCCAACTGGGGAGTGGTCGTTCCCCTCCCGCCACGACATCGATGATGATGATGATCAATGGCTGGTCATTCAATTTTGTAAGCAAAGCGTAAACTGATTGTGATCGAAGGCTGCAAGCTTCGGTGTAAGGCCTCGCCAGATTGCAGACTGCTGCAGTCACTGAACTTGCAACAACGCCAGCAGGATGAAGAGCGGTAGATGGCCAGGGGCGGAGCAGGGGAGGGGGGGGAGGAGGTGAGCGCACAGGCAAGGGAGACGTCAAAAGGCCAACAAACGCGCACACATACCAAGAGGCGGCACACATGGCCAACATTGTCTGGGGGCCAACTAATAACAAACAACCGGCTTTTGCAGCCAGGCGCGAACAGAGAAAGAAAAGAGTGTGCAACATGGGCAACATGGTATTCCTGGGACTTGGAACTCTACCAAGCTATAGTAGTTAATATAATCATATTTTATAAATTTTATTTTCTCCAGGGAAATTTGTATATTCTGCATGAAGTACTTTAAAAACCACCTTAAGGAAGAGCATTTATCCAAAGAATATATTTTGCTTTAAAAATATATCCTTTGCTAGTTTAGCTATACTTTTTCAAGTGCTTGGACCTATGGAATTCCGACTGTATCAGGGGAGAAAGAGTTAATGGGGGGAGGTGTGAGTGAAAGAAAAGTTTGTTTACTTTGGTGGCAGCGATTTTCGTCTGCCACAAAACTCGTTGCTGGGCATGCGCATAAGTCACTCCCAGTTGATGGTTGCTGCGGCCTTAGCTGTTGCTGCTGTTGATGTGGCTGCTGCTGCTGCAAATTGCGCGAATTCCTTGGCAGCCAAGACAGAGCACATCTGTCGTCACATTGGGGCAATCGTCGCTTCGCAACACTGCCTACCCCGGCGAGGTGAAGGCCGCTCCGAAAACCCGATCCGAACTCCACTCTCTGGAGCTGCTCGAAGCCAAGTCACCAAATTGTAAGGCCCGCATCCCGGCTTGCGGATTTGAGCCAAGAGCCAGCCGCACTCTCGGCCATAACGAATTCGCCATAATGTGCATTTTATTAGATACCACTCCTCCACTACCACACCACCCCCTTCTTTTGGCCAAACTCCACTTAACTCTGAGTGCATTTTCCGCTTGAACACGATTTCATTTAAATTTTCCTCAAGCATTTTTTCCTTGCCCTTTGGGGGCCTCACTTCTTCTTGAAGGAAGGAAATGCAAAGAGCATGGCTCGAGGTGTTGGATCTTGGCAAATGGCTTAAGGTTGTCAGCCGGCCGTAAAATACGTGCGTTTTTCCAGTTTCGGTAAGAGAGCTGGTCTTAGGTAGTGGCGAAGGAAATCACTTTATGGCTTCTCCAAATGATTATGACTCCCTTAGGAGGACAGCAGTAGGATTACAAAATGTATGCAGTAATAACTACGCTAATATTAATTAAATTAAATGCTTAATAAAATATATCTAAGTGATTTTATAATGGCTTAAATAAATTTAAATTACTTTAAAGAGAATAGGAAAATATTATAAACAAAAATTTTTACAAAATATATTATTAAACCATTTTGATAAAGCAGCATTCCTGGTAAAACTTTAAGCTTAAGTTTTAAGTAAAGTTACATTTGCTACAAAATTCAATTGTTGCATTTTATAACCCCTTTTTCCTAGGGCTCTTTCAATTAGCTGTAGATCTTCCCTAGGTCGGTCACTAGAGAGCTAAAACAAAATCATGGAGAGAAAAAACTTCCCATCTAATCGGATGAATTTTAGTTTGTTAGTCGCAACTGCAACATCCACATTCACAAGGCAGACAGACAATTCCACTGCCATTTATTTTATTTATTCGACTTGCCTGGCTTTTCGTGTGGCAGCCAAAGCCAAAAGCAACCGCAGCGGTGAGCAAACTGGCTCCAAGAAATAAAAGTGAAATCTTTTCCCAGAGAGAGAAATTGTTGCATTTAAGCAAAATAAAGTCTCTATTAAGTAGGAAAGTGTTTATTTGCACTGAATACGATACGAGTAGGTAAACAATTGCTCTAAGGCACTCGGTATACACAAGTATATACAATATCAATTCGGTAATCGGAACCCAACTGATCGGTCACTGTTCGTCGAAACTGTGAAGTAACCTGAACCCATTTATCAAAAATTAAAAAACAGAAATAAAACAAAAAGCGTACGACAGGCCTGAAAATTATGCGTTAATTAACATGGCAGCTGGATAGCGGATAAAGGCCCGAAATACCGAATGCGAAGGTCTCTCGTGGGGGATCTGGTTTTAAGGTTCCCCTAAATCGACTTTGACATGTGACCCCCAGCCCCACGCCCCAAGTGACCTTCGCAGCACAAACAAAAAAAATAATAAAAATAAAAACCAGCGGACATAATGGCCAGCATTAATTTAAGCCCCAATTCAATGCTTTAATTGAGCTGCAACAGGAACGGACAATCGATCGATCTCATTTTTGGTCACTTTTATTATTGCAATTCTTAACTAATCGCTTTAGGCAGTTCCCCTTCCTGGAAATTTTACGTAACAATCGAAAAATGTCGGTCAACCACTAGCATATAAATTAAATGAGAACAAAGAAATATTTTTGCCAAATTCCTTCACAAAGATAGCGCACGAATTCAATTATTGGCGATAGGAAAATAACACATATATGTATAAAGCTTATCAAACGAGCACAGCAAAGAATTCATTCCAAATTTGAAGTATCCATATTAAATACAGAAATTTAAATAAGTGTTTAAAAATCAGCTATGATTACTAAACAAACAGTGCAAAAATCATAGCTGCATATTGCAGGTTTCAATTCCCAGCATTTGCCGCTCGATTTCCAATCGTTGCACCTTTGTGTTCCGCTCCAAACAATATTGACTTTGTTAACAAAAGCCTAAAACGAAAAACAAATAAGAAACTTAATTGCTACAAAAATGTAAACAGAGAAATGTTTTTATTTCACCTGAGAGGAGAACTTGGGGCGTTGTGCCGCTAAACAAATAGACAACTTGACGTTCTTTTGATAATTGCTGATAAACGTTGACGCTGCATTATAGGTACTATATATGGACCCAGTCTATATGTCTAGCCGGTCTCCTCTGTTGACTCTAATCAAGCGCCCTCTCGTATTCCGTAAACACTTCATATAGTATCCGATTGAGGCGCAGTTCGAGGTGCAATCAGAGCTCTATATTTGCATAAATGGGTGACTGGACAGGCCGTGTAAAAAATTATATATATATATATATACACAGCTGATAAGACCGCCCGAAGGTTGCGAGGTGTTAATAATTGCAGTATTTAAATGAGATCGCAGAAACAAAGGTAGGAGGCATAAAGACAGAACAAAGATAACCCAGACAGGGCCTGGCAAAGGCTTGTCTAAATATTTGCCTAGCATCCAAAGGGAAAAATGTATCTACCTTTGAGGAGGCTGTGCACATCTTGATATCTGCTCACATTTCATCCCGTTTATCCACTCACTTCAACCTGGTTTTATGCCTGGCGTAATACATTAAAAATTCACGAGTTTTCCGTCATTTATTTCTCGACGGAACCGACTTATATACCGGAGACCAACTTGACGCGTTAAGTCCGCAAAAAGAACTGAGCCATTTTTCCGGGACGGAAGCATTCGGGCCAACTGATAAGGCCCCGCAAGCCGACAGAGGCTCGTCCTGAAGTTGGGCAAACAGGAACATCGAAAGCCATTGCCATGCATACTTGGGGGACATTTGACAAGCACCTAAAACTTGGCAATATCTGTAGGTACATATATAGAAGTATATGTGTACATGAATTATATAGGTCACAAGCTGTCGTCCCTGCAGCAGGGATTGGGAGTGGGTACATAACTTCGTTGCACTCGTTTTTTGCTTCGGGAGCGACGCCCCGAACGGGGAACAGCTGTTGGTTCCCATCCCCTAACTGCTCTGTTAACAGCCCAACAGGGGTGGGGTTGGGATAGGTTTATCGGGTGGTTGAGGGTGGCAAAAGTTTACATCAAAATGTAAATATTCCCCCATA
Source organism: Drosophila ogumai (assembly GCA_018904815.1). Lineage (NCBI taxonomy): Eukaryota > Metazoa > Arthropoda > Insecta > Diptera > Drosophilidae > Drosophila > Drosophila ogumai. Next base: position 60,100 of record JAEIIJ010007053.1, read on the forward strand.
GGAATTTGAATTCTGTAGTGAAGGGCTATGATAATATTATTTCGAATAAATTTAAATATTCAATACCAAAGAAGGAGGTGGGTTAAGTTATATTTTCGAATATATCTCAAACGTATGATAAATACACACTCCAAGAACAATAGTATATGGAAAGTGTATGTTATAATAATAAAAGGTTTAAAACTTAATAGGTTAATCAGTGGTTGAGGGTTACATTATTTGGGGTAATTCAGTAAATTTATGAATTGAATCCCAGTACTAAAACAGTGCTTTTTTTCATTCGCATAATAAGTATGTCCTTTTCTCCTGTGCATTTCCAAGCCCTGTTAACTTGCTACTGTTATTTCTGAACAGCGCTGTGTGTACACGAATTTGTACACAGAACCGAACTCTCAACTTTTGTGCGTTATACACACAACAAATGCCTGTGGCAATTAATTCTGCCAGTGCTCTTGGAGCTAGGTCAACAGTTTGTATTCTATATACAGGCACTAATGTATATACAAATTTTTCACACACATAGTACATATAAATATACATACATATATAGGAATGTATCCTTTTAGTGGGTGGCTGGTAAAATTAAAGCTATCAGGCAGCCATATTTGACAATTGTCTGAGGGGAGTTCTGAAGCCCCACAGCTACGATAAGCCAAATGTCTATGTATTCGAAATTTTCAATTAGTGTCATACACATCCTTGGAGACATTAATGAGTAATTAAATAAACAAGTTCAGTTTAAGTCTTTGGATTATTTCCTGTGGCAAGGGGGAATCTTTTCAAGATCATAACTATTAATTCAAACAGACGCTAATAACATGATCGCCGCTCTGATTACGAACCAACAAGTCCAACTCATTAAAAATCGAACAAATCTCTTCTCTCAAGGCGAGCCATTAAATCAAGCTTCGAAACTAATCGCGCTTTAATGATAAGCAGCCGGCAGAACCCCAAAGACCGAAGTTAACAATCAGGTTGCATTTTAATTATACAGTATAGTCACGAATACGAACTAATAAATAGGCATTGGGCGCCGTCAATTTACTAGATCTTGATAGGAGCTCAAATTGTCTACGCCCTGGCTCAAAATTCAAAAGGGACCAAAAAAGAAACAGTTCTAGGGAACATCCCTTTTTTAGGCCAAGCAAACAGCATGGGACACAAGAAAAAAATGTATAAACTTTATACCTTTCTGTTAAAGCAGTTTGACTATGAATTATTTATTTGATAAATTATTATACATTTACTTTTAACTATTAAAACTTAAAAGAACTGTCTTTTTAATACTCATGATACTCTATTTACAATTTAACAACTAAACCTATTGGTTGAAGTATCACAATTATTTTTCCAGGTGTATTGCAACTGAACGACTGAAAAGAAATCACCCCCCGAGGCATTTCCGTTCGTGTTCATTGAGGAAAGCGGGAGCGGGAAAGCGGGACGGACAAAAGAAATCCCAGTGAGGGCGAACTAATCCACAGGCAAGTGCATTTTCCATTTTTGGAATAACAGGTAAGTTAATAAGCGAGCTCTGCCACCGCTACGCGCCGCACACCGAGCATTTTCACTAAGTACCCAGACATTGTTTCGGTGCCGGTGACGTCGGCAAAAGACAGTCATGAAAAGCATGGAACATCAGTTGGAAAATAAAACAATTCGCTTCGCAGCAACAACCCGACCGTCCAAGTGGGTTCTACTCTACCATACTTCACACACACAGCCGCTTCCCGGAGTGGACAATAAACATTTTGTACAATAATTGCACAAGTGTCACTTGTGCTTGGCGGTGGAACAGGTAAGAGACAAGCCCAAACTGGGCCCAGAAAACGATGGTGGTGGTAATACGGTGTTGGCAGTGGCAAGTGCTTGTGGTCGGTTATGAAAGACTGGAGAGTAAACCAGAAATTGTTACGAAATCGCATACAAGGTGCCCCAAAGAAGGGAAGATTAAAACCATGAAGTCAATCCCAATATGAGTTGAAATTAATTAATTTAATTTCCTAAATGCTATAATAGATTACGAGAAAGATCAGTTATTGGCAAGGAAAAGTCCTATAGGTTATTTAAAACTAAATACCAGGGTCAACTCATGGAAAATGCCAGTAGATTTCACTAAATTCCAAGTACTTTGACTCTCAGTATTCATAAAAAATTCCAGTTCAGGCATAATAGGAGGCAAACTTACAAAATTTAATGAAAATGCAGCGCTTCCTTCTATGTAATTCTGATTACCTCAACGGCCAGAAGAAAATGGTTTAGGAGAAAAAAAATGGGCAAACACTTTCAGTTGAAAAGTAAAAAATACAGCAGCTGAGAAACAAAAAAAAAAAAACAGACAAAAACAACTCCACGACAAATGGCTATAAAAAATGAAAATTGCAACTTTGGAAATTATGCGGCAAACGAGTTTTGAGCAGCAGCGGCGCCAATTTTCCACGGGGAGTTTTCCGTGGAGCGGAATGGTGGGCGATGGGGTGCGAGGGAAAATGCAAAAAGCTGCCGGGGCACCCTTTTTCCTCGGGTTTTCCAGCTGCCGCTGGCTGCGGCTACTATTATTTGTATCATTAAGAAGCGCTTCCGTCTTGCAGGCGAACTGAACTCACATAAATTGACGCACGAGGCGCGCAAAAACAATAAGATGGGAAAAGCATAAACAAAACAGCGGCAGCAGCGGAAAGAAAAGCGAAAAACAGACGGCAAAGAAAATAACCAACGTCAATAGAAGAGGAGAAACTACACAAAAAGAAAAATATTATCGTTTTAAATGTATAAATTGTTTTTATATTTAAAAACTCTTTTTAATTAAAACAGTTGTCAAACTAAAGAATATCGTTGATGGTCACCTCACGCCTTTGCTTTTCAATCAATTTCAATATGATAATTGGAAATTACTATAAAAACTTTTCTTTCTGTGCAGGGGAGCTGACTTTAAGGGGGAAGAAGGAATTGATTTTCATGTGTGGGGCTTGGAAAAACTTATCCGCTTGGGGAAATGCTTTTGGATAATTGTGTAATGTCCCCGAACCTCGCGGCGTGGGAGCAAGGCCCCCACTCTGCCGGCTGCCAATTGCAGCAAAAAGTTGCCAACCACTTGAGAGACTGTCACCCGGAGCGATTTATTACGGCTATAGTGGGTGGTACTAGAAACAGAGAGCGGGAAAAGCGGCCACCGGGAAACCTTCGAATGCCGCCACCCTACACTTGAAAAATTAAAGAAATATAAATGAAACTGTCAAACTAACATGAAAAAGGATTTAATAACTTTTGAAGAGTTTTAAATTTCGCAAAATATTAGAATTCAAAGACTTAGTCGTATCAAAGCCCTTTGAAGACGTATGCTTTATATTAAATTTATAAGCCAAGAAAAATGACTGGAACTGATGCAGCCCTTCCCAATATTGTGGATTGTATGGAATTTGCTAATAGTTTTTCAGCATTACATTTTCCTCAATACGTTTTTTAAGCCTTCTAAGTTCAGATTAAGAAAGTTTTCATAGAGAAACACACTCATTTTAGTTGGAGAGTGTCGACGGGCGTGTGTAATCTATACCGGTCAGTTCGAATGCCTTTCTCCTATTCCATCCCATCGGATTCCATACTATACCTAAACCATCACACCCAGCAACCCATCCGATCCGATACAATCGAATCCAATCGCCCTTGTCAGCGGATTTGTTGCGAAAGTTGGCCCGGCCGCTCGAAAATCAAATGAAGCATGGAGAGACCTGAAATATTAGCCAAGTGCTCGGCTGGCGAAAAATGCGTCGCCCTGTCGCACAACTAGGCAACCCTGGCAACTGCATTCCGCAAATGCAATCAAATCAACTTTCCAATGATGGATTTTTTCTTCGATTATAATTTAGCCATTTTTTCTTCGTTTCTTCATCTTTTTTTTTGCCATTACCTTATTAGCTAAAAACCTGTTGCTCAGGTGATGACGATGATATCAAAAATAAATGACCGGGCGCCTAAACGCAGCTAGTTTAAGTGCTGACGATATTTTTTGGCATGCAAAGTGAAAATGTAGGAGGAAAATCAGACGAACAAGCAGGCAGGCACAGAAACTCATGTCAAATGTGTGAAAAATGTTTTAAAAATATATTCGTGAGGTATTGGCAGTTTGGGGGAATACTTAAAACGCAAAACTATAAAATCTGTTAATAAATCGAAGAAATATACCAGATAATAACCGGGGGTAAGTCCCTAACCCTAGATGTTACAATACTAAATTTCGCTGTTATTGTTTTTATTAGTAAAGAAATCATTTAAAGCTCAATCAGAAGTCAAGCTGAATAAAATGATATAATTTAATTCCATAGTTTTGGATCAAACATTTTCTGATGCGTTTACCATAACCTAACGAAAAACACTAAACAAATAAGCAGGTGCTTTGCAAAGTACCAGAAAACGAAACGTAAACTTTTTGGGAACACAATATTAAATTATTTATGCTAAACACAATATTTATATTTTCAAAATTGTTTGTTACTATACGAAATTGCAATTTTTGTTTAGCCTCGAGCTCGCTTAGATTTTTTAAGTAAGTATTCGGGGTACACCGAATTTAATGATAACAACAGTAAAGAAATATACAAAAATTGTAAAATCTTTTTTTTTTTTTTATCTGGGTTGGGCATAAAATGTTTGGCCTAGAGCATGAGGATTGTAATAATCAAATTATTATTAATGAAAATTATTAAAACGAGATATTTTTCCATTTCTAAGCTAGTATTTATAGAATATAGAGACAAGGTATTAAATGAATAATTAATAATCGACATCACTTCATAAAACTTTAGATATTGTACATAATCGAAATACTTTAAGTTATTTAATTACATTAACATTACATTAACTTGAATTATTTAATACTGTGAGAAACAGTTCATTTAATAAAATTGTTAATTATTGTTTTAAATACTCACCACACAAATTCAAAACTGTAACAGTTGCTTTTTTTCTATTTTGTTAGCTGCTGCAATGGTTTTTTACCAAAAAATATTGAGATATGCAGGTTACGAAAATCACGCACTCTCAAAAGAGTCCCAATAGTTGTTGTTGTTGTTTGGAGCTGCTTTTTTCAGGGGGGACACAACCAAAAATCATTAGAAATTTCTATACGCAGACGAGCAACACGTACACACTCACACCCTCACACACAGCATCTCACACACACAGGCAGGCGAAACGCGAAGCAGAAAAAAAGGAACGGAAAACGTGTTTGTTGTTTGTGTACTGTTGTTAGAACTGTAGTTGTTGTTTTTGTTGCTTTTGCTGTTGGCCATAAGCGACAGTCGCTGTTGTTGCTGGCTGCCCCCTGTATATGTAGTGGTTTAAACTGGTATTGGGTAGCGGATAATAATTTTTCTCCGTGTCGTAAAATGTGCAACAAACTTAAATTTCTGTATATTATTCACTTTTTTCCGTTTCAGTTTCCCAACAAAATAAAAACGGCACTCATTCAACACGCACACACTGCAAATAAGGCAGCCCACACCCACATACACACACGCAGACAATAATTAGACCGCCGACAAATTCACAATAATTTCCATCATTAAACAGGTGCAACAATTTCACAGTAATTTCAATTTAACGCGATTGAAAACAAATAAAAGATTCTGCGAACCACGCACTAATCCGAACGAGAACTAATACTGTTCACTTTTCTTGTATTTATTTATAATTTACCGTGCCAATCACGAAGTGGCGTTCATCCGCAACTCACAACTCACAACTCACGTCCGAACGCGGCAACATTTATTTATTGTTTAATTGTTGTTAAAAGCCTCCTCGGGCAGTGTGCCCACCAGGTCTTCCTGTAAAAATGCCGAGACTCGCTAGATATATAACGGTGTATATATAGCATGGCAGCTGGGCACACTAATATACCAAATAACAAAGAGGAAAAGACAGCAAATAAATGGAACTTTAAAGGCTTAAAATTTTAAAGAAAATATAATAATAAATACAAATAACAAAAAATATAAATTAAGAGATAGAAAAACGGCCACTGTTCCACCAAGGACCACTGTTTCCCTTTCTTAAATAATTTTATATTAAATTGTAAGCACTTTACTTTACAATTTATTTAGTAAAGTAAGATTAAAAATAAATTCTAAAAAGTGAACATGGTTAAGATACATTTTTAGCTAAAATAATTGTTATTACCATTAACGGATTTTTTTAAAATTCAATCCCACACTCAATACACCTCGATAGACTAGAAGTTTAATAGAATTGAATAACAATAAATGGTGGTTTTATTTTGCATAATGAACTAGTGTTCGAGAAAAGCTAAAATCAAGCTATAATATAATAATATCAACGATTATGTATATGGATAATATCTTTGGTTCGGAGCTACTCCTTCAAAGCCCGCAGATCCGGATACAAAGCTCCGGCATTTATATTTTCGTAGGTCGCGTTTGTAGTCGCTAACGACAGCCTCTCCCGTCCGCTTGACCATCTTCTTGGCGATACCTTTTGGGGTAATGTAGTTCACGTTCTGGCTGACTACGAAGGCATTGCCGACCGCATCAAAGGTTCCACTGGCCAGATTTCCGGCCGGCTGTCCGTATCTGAAAAAGGAATAATTAGAAAACCACGTTTGTATTGCATACTTTTGGTTGTCGTATTTAAACTATTAGATTGACTTACTTGTGCTCAATGATCTTCACAGAGTTCTCGCTGAGACTGCATCCCAGAATCTTTGCCGAGGTCTCCAGGCCATCAAATACGGTACTGACTCCTTCGACAGCTCCCGCTGCAATGGTCAACGCACCTTCCATTGTGCTGTTCGCCTCGCTGCTTTCGTAGCCGAAGCCTTTCTGCAACAGCTTTGATCCCTGCTCCTGGATGTGTGGAGCTAAATAACGACCCACGGCCATTGAGGCAGTGCCTACCTTCCCAGCTATCCAGCCTGTCATCCCAGCCGCCGCGTGGGTCACTTTCTGGGCGACTTCCACTACAGGAAATAAGAGAGGATGAAGGTTATACATTTCTTCCAAATTGGTACTCGATTGAGGCTCACCTGAAGTCTGCACTGAGCTGGGCACCTGGGTGGGAGCATCGGCCGAGGCGGGAGTCATCTTGGAGATGAGATAGGGAGTGCTCCGCATCATGAGCCCACCCGTTTTCTCGGCGCCTTTCACCAAATTCCGGGCAATGAAATCAGCCGCACTCACAATGTGCCTAGACACCTGCTCCGAACCCGTGGCGGCATCGGAAGCGAGGCCTGCACGTTGGGAGGTCGGAGATTTCAACTGCTCCACCGTGCCAGCGAGCACAGCCTCCAGGAGATCAAGGAAGAACTGCTGCAGATCCTGCAGCTGCTCCTCCTCCGATTCCCCGGCTGTAGTACTCAGTGGACGTTGGCCTTCCCTTGTCAGCATTAAGCCGAAGGCATTTCCCGGCTGTTGGCACTCCATATCCGGCAAAATGAAAGCTCCATACTCGGTGCGATAGCAGTTGGTGATCGAGGGTACCAGTGGGTACAGCCAGATCATTTCCGGTTCCTCGTTCGGCATGGAGCATTGAATGAAGTAAATTCCACTGAGATACTTCCATTTTCCGCCCACTGTGCACATGACCAGCGACATGGTGGAGGATCCACTAATGGTGGTCACAGCTCCACTTGCTTCAATTCTGTAGATCTTCACCTGGGCACGAAAGAGCTCATCCAGCTGGGCGTGGGAGTCCCGAATAGCCAATAGTTCTCGCAATCCGGCAGCCAGCTCCCTGTAGGTTTTCGGTGTGCCACTGGCATTGGTTATATCGTAATGAGTGGAGGGATTCTCTGCCAGCCATGGCCTCCCAGCATCCACTACCGAGCGATTGTCCTCCTTGGCCTCCACGGCAGTATTATCAACGGGTTGGTTCTGGGATCGGAGCACCTTCATCCGATAGCTGACCTCTGTCTTGGCGCTTTTTAGTTTTTGGATTAGGGCACAGGCGTCGTTCCATTCCGTCTGCACAGCATCTATCTCATCAGGAAGGCCAACAGGGATTCCGAAAGTGTCCTCTATCATTTGTAAGGCTTGTGCATAGGCATCGATGGCTTGTACTTGGGACCCCTGTTCCTCGTGGTTAATGGCCACCTCCACTTGGGTCATAGCTGCCTTGTAAGCTGCTTGGATGCGAGCGTAGGCCTCCAGGAATTCCGTCTCCTCCGACATTATGGCGTTGAGTATCTGAAATTAATAAAACCTCTTAGTTTTACTTCAAAGAGTTGGAAAGAACCGACATGGTGGCAGAGATTCATCCTGGCAATGCGGCCAACGTAGGCAAACTAAAAGGGCCAAGAGCAATCCACTTTTCCGACCAGCGGGATGCGTCATCGAGATGGTCAACAAGCCCGCTGCTGCTGCATCTGCTCTCCCCGAAATCTCTTGAAATTTCGTGGGGACAGCAGCAGCTGCTGGCGCCGCTCAAAATTGAATTGTGGCCAACGAAGCGTAATTGCTTCCGCTCTTCTGCTTTCAATTTCATCCGATTTTTCACGCCCACCTGTTGCACTCACCTTTGGAATTTGTTTTCAACTGAGATTTCTTCTAGTCGCAGCGGTGCGATTGGAACAGATACAGATCCCTGCACTTTGCCCACCAAGTCACCGAGCTAAAAACAATGAACACGTTCACTTTTTATATTTCGTCACGGATCTAATTTCGCAACTTGGTTACATACTTACATTGCATTACAATACATTGCTTAGACACCTGATTTTTTCATCTCGCGCTTAGGTTTTTGTCTTTTAACTTAAAAAATAGCTTAAATTCGTAAATAGTATAAAAAATTAGAATTATCTATTCGAGTTGTGGAATGTCTGCGTCTTTTTCACTTTTGTTTTGCTTTTATTTTTCCTTGCGACTTGCATCAGATGTTCAGGAGGTCTACGCACGTGTAGACTGGGCTGACGGAAAAATATCATAATTTTTTTAAGTTTGAATAAATGCGAATTGGATAGCAGTTACTTTATTATATTAGATATATGAAGTAGGAACGATGAGAAAATTAATAAAAAAAAATAAAATAAATAAATAACAACTTAACTGGTTTTAAGCATATTTTTACTTTGAATAAATGTCCATATCTATACCCTTGCAAATATAATTTTACTCAGAAGTTTGCAACGCAGTTCAGGAGTCTTCTCCGACCCTATAAAGTAATAATATGTAATTGATTAGTATCAAAAGCCGAGTCGATCTAGCCCATCGGTCTGTCCGTTTCTACGCAAGATAGTCCCTCCGTTTGAAAGTTATTTTAATAAAATTTTGTATTCGGGTTGTTCTCATTACTATGTATATATGTCGGAATAATCAGGTTGTGACGACTACATTCTATAGCTGACATAGGAACAATCAGAAAATTTTTAAATAAAATATAACAACTTTGCCGTCTTTCACTATATTTTCGTATACCTGAGATATGACAATTATTTGTTAGTAAAACCATCTTAAAAAAAAAAATTAATAATAAATAAACAGCATAATATAAAAAATTATAACAATCAGAATTAAAAGATATTCCTTAAATTCTTCTTTAAAATAATAAATTAGGTCCATTTCTCAAATATTTAATAAGAATAAACGAATTTTTAATTAATTACTTGCTGAAGTTAGCTTCCTTTCTTATTTATATTTATTTTAGAATTGCGATGTTAATTTAATGCAAATCGGATAACTATGCTATAAAGCTGATCGCCTGAACATTTTCAAAAACATATTGTGGTAGATACTTTAGAATAGTATTTGGGAAACCCATAAAAGCATTAAGTGTGCAGAAGACTACTAAATTCACGTACATATTTATATATGTTTTTTATTTATATGAATATATTGTATGGTGGTCACATCAAATAACAATTTATTCAAATTAATTATTCGTGACCAGACTTTATAATTGTTTTTTTATGATCATATTCCATTGTGCTACCAAAAACCTAGTAATAAAAATCTGCGTAACGCCATCGAATTTTTTGTACGCGAATTTTTCTTACTGCCTTCAGTCCAGGAAAAGTTGACCAATAGCCTTACAGTTACAGTCGAAGATTTTTAGGGATTTAGCTCTCAACTTTGTGTAGCGAAATGATGGGCGATAATACTTCTTGTTATATAAGGTTTTTAGTTGTACAATATTTGTGATACCAAATAAAAATGCATACAACTCAGTTAAAATTTCGTTTGACGTGTTATTTATTTCGTTCTTATCATCTTTTTAAAATAAAATATTAAATGTTATTTCCTTTAAATATTTTTGGGATCTTTAAATTTAATGCCAAAATTAAACTTTTCGGTCGATTCGGACGACATTCACATCCTGTTCTTTTTTTGTTTCGTTTAGAGGGAGGAGGTGGCGGCCGTGGGGGCCGAATATACACACATATGTATATACAACATATGAAAACTTGAGTAACGAAAATATTCTATTGGAATTTGTGGGTGATGTTGCAATGACCTACGGATGCGGCCCATCATACAACATGTCAAATTCTAAGGAGGCGCAGACTTTATTCTTCGGGAGAGAAGATCTTTTGATTGAAATCACATTATATATAGAATTATATATCCCGGATAACTCTATCGTACACATATATATAAATATATGTAAGTATGCGTGTATGTTTTCTTTTTTTAACGAATATTTCATAATGCATTTGCGACGCCAAAGTCGGTCATCAGATGAAAATAATAACGATAAGCTGGAGCTGGATTCCATTCTTCGGGACATCCACAGAGTTAGCTTAGGCGGTAGCCACGCTCGCCAACTCCCGATAGGCATCCTGCAGGGCCTGCTGCTGCTCCGGACTGAGGGTGCTGGCACAGGCCGCCATCACATCCGGATTGGACTCCACCTGCTTGACAATGGTGAGCATGCGGGTGCCTGTCTGGCTTTGTGCCTCCACAACCTTGGTGCAGAAGGCCTCGGCAATGATGGAGACGATGCGCGGCAGATTGCAGTTGTTGGCACCGAGGATCACCGGGTGATTGCCTTCGATCAAGTCGCACAGGTAGCCATAGATATGGACGGCCTCCTCTCCATCCTCGGAAACGGGCAAAAACGCGAAATACGTCGCAATCAGCTCGTCCACGTTGGTAAGCGCTGATTTGTTGTACTTCAGGATCTTTGCAAAGGCCGAGATCGCATTCTCAGTGGCATTGATATTTTCAATTTCGCGGGACTTGGGATCGTTGATGATCTGCACCAGCAGTGGAATGATCTGGGCGCATGTCAGTGCGAATTGTTCGCCGGCAAACTGGCCGAGCATTCCGCATCCGTAGGCGGCCGCCTGGCGAACCTCCGGCGACTTATCGCAGACGTACTGCAACAGAGCTGGTGTGAAAATCTGCTGGTAGGGTGCGCAAGCAGGGCCGCAGAATTCTGAAAAGAAGAATTATAACAATGTGGTTTTAATTGAAAATTATAAAAAAAAAAGAAATCCAAAACAGACACCTACCGATTAAATCATCAAAAACGCACACGCCCCACTGGTGATCGGCTGCCGATCGGCTGGGATCCAGCAGCTTGACAAAGTGCGGTGCCACCTGCTCAAAGGCTGGCAGGAAATTGGCCTGATTCGTCTGGAAGAGGGCGTGCGTAATGTCCACAATCTTTGACAGGATGTACACATCTGTATCGTCCTGTTCGGCCAGCTCTTCCTCGACTCCGTCGTCATAGTCCTCCTCGTTGCGGGCGGCCAAACGCTTATCCGCGCGCTCGAAATGCTCGACAACGTACTTGTTAATAATGTCGAGCACCTGCTTCATGGCTTCCTCGTTCAGGCAATTGGGTCCCAGGGTCTCGATGCATTTGGCCAGCGAGTTGAGCAGTTCAGTCTGCACCTCCGGCTCCGGCTCCGTGTTAATGACCTTGAGCAGCTCCGGATAAATGTACAGCCACATGCCCTCCAGATACTGCGGTCCCTTGATCTTGGCGCAGTCCAGGAGGTATGGCAACGACTCTGCTGCCGCCGTGCGGACGCCGTCGTGGAAGTAGAACTTGAGCATGGGCACCATCTGGCGCACCACCTCTTCGGCGTACTCGGCGAATCCTTCCTTAAGCTCCCTGGCATAGCAGACCAGCATTTCGCAGGCGGAGGCCTTGTCATCCATACCAGCTGTGCGAATGGCAAAGTTCTGCTGCTCTCCGAGGTTGATGAACGACCAGTCCACATCCCCCTCAATGTCCTCCACCTCGTCGTTGTCCAGCATGGCCACCTCTGGCTTCATGGTAGCCGTTCGCATGACTGGACCCATTACCACCGGCAGATACTGCTCGAATTGCTTGCCCAGGATCTTGCACATGCGAGCCCAGGCCGTGATCAAGTAAGACGTTTGCGGATCGTCGTCGGCCAGCTCTCCGCCCTCGGTGTGGTTAACCAGCAGCATGTCCATAATCTCGCCAGCATCACCGATGAACTTCTCCCGGCCGACGGCCAAACCAATCAAGCTGACGCATTCAATGGTCTTGCCACGCAGCATGCGAAGATCATCCGAGTTGGCATTCTGAATGATGAACTTCAGGCACGGCATCAAGCGATCGTAGTAGGCAACGAATTCCGCCTCGCAGGTATCTGCCACCGATGCAATGGTGGTCACCACCTGCTCCAGTACAAGCTTGTTGCCCTTTTCTACCAGCTCCTTGAACTTTGAGTTGAGAATCGATTCCAGCTTGTCCATAATCCCATTCAGGTAGCGTGTCAATATGTTCTTTGGGCAGTCCTCGCTGAAGTTGACCAAAGCGGCGCCGGCGTGCGCTTGCACACGTGGATTTTCCACATCATCCAGCAGGGACAGCAGACCGGGAATCACCTGGAAATGTTCATGGTTAGTTACATTAAATCCTAGAATTTTGGAAAAGTTTAAAACAAATTCAACTCGTTTAGTAGCTACATTTGTGATCAGGTTTCAGAGGTTTCTGTTTCAGCACCTGGCATGGGAATTGCGAAATTGGATTATAAACAAGCACGGCACAAGCTCGTGTGGAAAAGTAAACAACGAATCTTTGTTTATATACTTGCAAACCGTTTGTTTACAATGTGTGAATTGATTATTTACAAATGTGTGCACAACGTTTATAGCGACAAACTGCAGACAGATTTCTAATTAAAATTTACCAATTGGAAAATCATTTTATTACGAATTTACATTTGCAATTTGTTTCTTTTAGCTTTCGGAAAAATGGAGGCTAATAATGTATTTTACTCACCTGGCTGTGGAACTTCTTCTCGAATGTCGGTGCAAAATCGGTTGACATTTGGCCGATGGCGTTGCAGGCGGCGTAGCGTACGCGGGGATGGGGATCTATCAGGAAGTTAAGAACTCCGGTCATAACCTCGTCCAGAATGGCCTCCATCTGCTTGTGGCAGCCCTCACCGATGGCCGAGATGGCCATGAGGGCTGCAAAGCGATGCTTCCAATCGGCATGGCTCAACATCGCCGGCAGGGAAGCCATCACGTGCGGCAGGACAACCTTGCCGCCTAATCCGCACGCGAGGCGATCGAGCGAGGACTCGGCAATCACATTGTTATCGCTGTGATCATCGTCGTCGACCACGTCGGTGGTGGACCAATTCTCGTCCTCATCCAAGTCCGTCATCATCTGCAGGACTAGGGGGATCAGGGCAACGATATACTTATCAGCCCGCTTCCGCACCATCGCCGGGGCATTCTCTGCCAGAGAGACCATCACCTCCAGGACGAGGTGGCGCCAGCTGTCCTCAAAGTCCTGTGAGCTGAACACCTTCATGCAAACCTCGAAGATGAACTCTAGCTGCGGGCGCAGGAACTTCGGGCAGTTCTCGGTCATGTCGATGAGAAGCTTAAGCAGGCTCTGGTCATCCTGGGCTTCGATCGTCTCCCCCGTGATATGGATCATGCGGGGCAGCATATCCGCGAAGTGCTTGTAGATAGCCGCTTCCTTCTCCTTGTCGTGGAAGAGAATGAAGGCGCCCACGGCACGCACAGCCTGGACTCGCACCTCTGCATCGGAGCTGGCGTCCATACTCTTGGCCAGCATCTGCTTGATCAGCTCGATGTACTGGGCCTCCTGGTTGCCAAAGATTGAGGGCACGCTGGTAAAGATGCGCAGGGCCGATTCTTGCAACTGCGGATTGGGCGAGTTGGCGCACTGGAAGAGGAACTGGAGGACATCCGGCCACTGGTTGTTGCATTCCTCGTCAATCAAATTCCTGGCCACCTCGGCCACCACCTCGCAGATCTTGCGTCTCAACTGGGGAGTCACATCCTGCTGCACAGCCAACAGGATCTGCTGCAGCAGCTGATTCTGGGACTCGGCGGGAATCTACAAGTAAAATGGTCATTAGTATCTGGACGGGAACTAGTTACTCTGTTTAGCTGACCTCTTTGTAGAACTCCATGAACTCAGTGGTGAACAGTCGGCGCAACAGCACGGCGGCCATCTGCCGCGCCTCCTCCGATTGCTGGCCATTTTGGATGTTGCCCAAAAGGTGCGTCACCTTCAGCTCCCTAGCAAGATTGTTATAGGTTTCCTGTAATTGAAAGAGGCACAAAAACATGGAAAAAAAAATGGATTAAATAATTTTGAATATACAGTTTTTATTCAAGAATATTTTATTAATTTATATACATATTTGTATTGATCATTAATTAATAGGATTACGACTAATCAATTGGGATCAGTTTCTTTCTGAATAAGAACAGAAAAACAAAGAGAACTGCTGGATTATGAACATGTGTATTTTTGGCACATAACTGGTGCCCGACAGCAAGGTAAATAAAGGCGGTACCATAACTGCAGGTGGTTTCCGTGGGCGGCTGGCGCTCAAGGTCGGCGTAAAATGTGGTGGGGTGAGGTGGGGCGGTGCCATGTGGCGCCGGAATACAATCCGGTCGCCTTATCACCCAAAACAGATTGCATTTTCACAGACTGTGTGTCATGGATTATTTTTGCACCTGCTCTTTGTTTCCGTTTTGCGCCCATCATTCAAATCAAAAATCATGTGGCGGCCATGCAAATTGTACAAATATATTTTTGATTTCGATTTTGCTTTGTTTGCCTGCTTCGCACATCCCTCCTCCGCCATTCTCTTTCGCAAACGCTCACATACACTAGCTCACTCATACATGCGCCAGCAGGCCCGCAACAGCATGCGAACGTGAATGTCAAAGCGGAGGGCGAAAACACGTTTTGTGTGTGAGCTGCGATGATTCAGGCAGAAATTCTGGCGAAAAATATTTGGATTGCCGGCCAATCCTCTCGTAGATGGCACGGCAGCAGACACGCAAAATCCACCATGTGTACTATGTGCACTTTCTGCAAATTGCGCATTGCAAAATCCGAGGGCCATATTTTTGACGTGCAGATCCCCCGCCCCACCCGCGGACAGCGAGCAGGGCTGTAAAATGTAACACACACACACTCACCTCGGCCTGCTGGCGAACATTGTTGTCCGTGGACAGGAGGGAGACGAGGAGCTGCTGGAACTGAGCCTGATCCGCTGCCATTTTATTTTATCTGATTTCAAATGAAACAAAACACAAGCGCTCCGTGAAAACCACGATTTTCTCTTCAGTGTCAGTCTTGACGCGACGGCGGCCGCCTTAAAAAGAGCAGAACAACTCTATGGGTTGTCAAAACGTCGGAAATTTTCGCGCACTGCCCGCTCGCTTCAGCACTAGCTCTCGGAATGACGGATTCTCGGGTGGGGCGGGAGCGGTAATGATCGCTGTGTGCTGACTAATTAATTAGTTATTATTAATATGTGGGGCCTATTCTCTATTTAATGGAATTTCCGAAGCACGCGCCGGTGGCAACACTGCAGTTCTTATCGATAAAACCGTCGGCTTTTGGCGGGCACGCGGGCAGCCATAGGGTTGCCCAATCGGCGAGGATGCCACCTGGAACTTGGTGTTCTCAACCAACAGAGCTGCCACACATTCTTGACATTTTACATATTTTTACATTTTTTTTAAGTAAAAATTAAGACCAAATATCCAAGAAAATAATTTAACCGAATTGAAAAAATCTTATTTTTTTTTTTCAATTTTAAATAGCATCTAAAAATATGGGTTTCACTTTAAATTATTAAATTAACTTTGTAGCGAACACTCAAATAATATTTTGACATATATTGCGTTTACCAAAGAAAAACCCAACATAAAAAAAAATAAATTACAAAAGACAGTTTAACAAGGTTTCCATTATTCTCCGCACAAAATCAACTTGTGCGAGAAAAGAAAAAATATTACTGCTCCTGAACCTTGGCCAGGCGCTTCAGGTTCGTGAAGAGCCGCAAGGTAAAGTGGTAGATCATTTCGACCATGCTCAGAATGGAGAAGCCCATGAAGAGGCCGAAGATGCCGCCGCAATTGGCCAAAAACTCGGTCATGCCATACAGCTCCGATCGCTTCGAGGTGATGAACTGGCTCTGCTTAAAGTAAATGGACAGGCGGGACAGCTGCGACCCGGGATACTCCTTAAGGAATTCGGTGTCGCCCTCAGCCAAAAGCATCTCCTCCAGATCGAAGTTGGCCTGCGAAATCTCCGTGTTGTAGACGAGCGACGTGCAGGCGGGCATGCAATTACAGGCTGACTCAACGCCTCGCCAGTCCTCTCGCGCGGCGTTCAGTGCTCTTACCCTTTTGAACTCCCTGACGAGCAGCTGCCTCTCCGCACGTTCGTAGCAATGGATCTTGTCCTCGCCGCACACCGGCATTTCCATATTCCGAGGCATCGAGAACTTGACGCATCCACACTTGGTCAGGGTGAAATTGGCCAGGCATTCCAGCTGGCAATTAGATTCAGTGTACACCTTGAAGAAGCGCAGCGAACGTTCCTTACTCAGGAAGCACTGCCTTCGCAGCGGATGATATTCTGCGATGCCCGACGACATGGTGATCATGCTTGGCTTCACCGCGATCAACACCTCCTTGCCCATGGGAATGCGCACAAACTGCTTGGATACCTGCGGCACATCGTCAGGGGCGTGGAGCAGCACCTGGTGGCACAACGGATTTTAGTTGAAAGTAAAAAATATAATGAATCTCCCACCTTAAACCCCTGCACGGGTCCTCGGCAGGCATAGTCCACCTCCTGTTTGAAGCTCTGGAGTGCCAGAAATATTCCCGACCTTGCGCCAGCGCTGAGAACCCTGGCCGGAAATGTTTCGACATCACTGCTGTGCGCATAGCCCGATTCCAGCGTCCACGGAGAGTGCCTTGAGCTAATGTTTTCCATTTCCAAAGCCTCCCCACTGTGCTGGTATTGATACGTGTTCTCCCGATAAATTTCTGTGGCCCGCAGTCCATTGAAAGTATAGCATATGCCCTCCTCCGTAAGGGTCTTGCGAAAGAACTTCTCGCATTCCCCGAATCGGCTCAACCAGCGGCAGTAGAAGAAATATCTATCGAACTGTGGCAGCATCCGCTCGAGCACTTCGAAGTAGTCCAAATCATCACCGGCAATCAGTGGCAATTCCTCATCAATGACCTGGGTATTGCACACATGCAGCAGGGTCCGGAACTCCTCCATTTCCAAGGCGCTTATATTTTGGGGCTTAAAGATTCGCGAGGCTCGCACGTCCTCGCTGAGTTGGCTATACAGATCCGCATAGGTGGTCTCCTTGCCTGCGAGGATGAATTTCAGAAGAGTTCGAACAAAAGTTCGAAAGTCTTACCTTTTTGCTTCAGCACCCGCTTGGTTTCCGAGCACACAGTGACCGCCGGAAAGGGGATGTTCCACACTGGTGTCGACTTCTCGGCAAAGCTCACGATTACTGGCTGCCAAAGAACCAAGTGGTATAAAATAAAATATAGACTGAGCGTTGGGTGATTTCACTGTGCTAGTACCGTCTCCGTCCACTTAGTGTAGGCACTGGTAATCAGCATGGAGCAACCATAGATCGAAATGAGAAACGCAATCAGCCAGAAGATGCGCTCCGGCATCGGTCGCTGCCGCTCGCCCAGGTATTGCACACCGTGGATCGAGGTGTGCTCGCAGTATTCCTGGTAGGTCACCATGAATCCCTCGCAGGCGGCGGCAGCTCCTCCGGCGGACGGCAGTCGGTTCTTGTTCCTCTTTTTGGGGGTCAGATCCACACTATCCTCAATATCGAAATTGGATACAGTCATGCTGGTGTCCAACCCAATCTTGGCGCGCACAAACATAGTTGAAAAGGTTGCTTACGAACAGATAATCTACAGATAAACATAAAATAAACTTGAATTGTACAGAAAAAGAGAATAAGAAGACAAAAGAAAAAGCAAATTGTCCCGTTACTTGCCGGAGTTGCCAGATTGGATTTAACCGTTTATCAACACTATGTCGCACGTCTGGGGTCCATCTCTAACGTGGGAATATTTAACTGCTGCTCAACACTGAAATCAAAACTCAAATTTTACAAATTACAAATAATGGCTACGAGATCCTGCGTCTACAAAGATTGTGGCTATTATTACTCCGTTAACGGCACCCCGGCAGCTAAAGGAGAATGGACAATGTTCTCTTTTCCCAAACAGCCGGAGAGGGTCCGCATCTGGCTTGAGAATGCCCAGGTGCATCCAAAGATTCCCCAGAACCAGCGGTTTTTGTGCTCCAAGCACTTTGATACCAAGTTTATATCGAGCAACAAGAACCGAACAATGCTTGTGGGCGAGGCGGTTCCCTTTCCATACATAAATGAGAAGGATGCCGACCAGGACGAAGAGTGCTCCGCAGCGCAGAAAGACCTCTCCATCGATTTGAGCGACGATGAGCTGATACTGGAGGCAGTGTCCACATTAAGGGAACCCAAAAAGGATATGGGGGAGAAAAGTAGGTAGACAAAATCAATATCGCTAACAACTAATGTTCTACAAAAATTTTAGTTGAAACGAAATTGGAATCGCCCTCCGCTAAGCGTTCGAGGGAATCAACAAGCGTGTCCCATGTTGCGAGAGAATCTCCAAGTACGGAAAATAGTTCTCCTGCGGATTTTGACCCGGACCAGATAGAAACTATCGATACCTCCGAGGTGTCCGTGTTTCAGTTTAAGGGTCAGGAGTACGTTCAAATGTCGATGCAGTTTTATATGCTTGAAAAGCGGAAGATGGCCAAGCTGGTAGACGAATACAAAAGGACCCTTCGGAATATAAAAGATCAGGTGTCTAGGCTAAATCTTTGAAAGATAATTTTAAAATGTAATATGACTCGGAGACCTACACAGGGCTTAGGCTACGTTAATATTAAATTAATAAAAATACAAAATCTACTCAAACTTTAATAATATGAAATATATATTTGCTAGATCTTTTTTGGATTAGCTTAAAAAAGCGAGAGAGAATTGTTATAAAGTTTACTTACTTCACTTTAAGATACACAAAATTCTTTTATTTACATTTAAATTGCATACAAAAATTTTAAGGAAAAGTGCAAATTTAAAAATAATAAATTTAAACGATTCAAAAACCAATTACATTTGTTTTTATGATGCAATAGGAAAAGTTAAAACAATCTCATTTGAAATACTGTACTCTCGTTTCAATCGCTCGATTCCGGCTCCAGCTCCTCGACGTCGCTATCCACGTCAGGTGCATCGCTTAGGTCTTCCTCTGCCTCATCCCGATCCTGCGGCTCCTCGGGCACGCCCAACAGCAGACGCTTTCGCTGAAGCAGGGCCGACCAACTAAGACGAGTCTCGCACAGCGGACATTCTCCTCCAACTGGGATATAGTGACCGGGTTCATCACCTAGAAGATAATTTGCCAGGCACAACATGTGGCATGTGAGCCGACAAGTGGGATTCGTACAGCCCAAACGGGATCGCTCCGGCTGATCGATGCCTTGCATGCATAAGTGACACTCGGGGGCCCAGGCAACCGGAGTAGGAGTCTCTGCAGTCCCGCCTCTTTTTCGCTGCGAGGCGGTAATGGTAACCTTGCCACTCACAATCTCAATTTGTTTGGGAAGCGACACTTCGAATCCCCTCTCATAATCTGTTTCCAGCCAGCGAACCGTCAGAGTCAACCGATTCCACGGCCCCACGCATAGCATTCGACTAAGGATCCTAAAGTTATAGTCAAAGTGGGCTTCTCTGGGCTTTTTGCGCTTCAATTCCGGGAAGATCTTTAGCCGGGTGGAAAGTGAGGGCTGCTGCCAGGCCCACTCAAACTGAAGGGCCACAATGTTGTTGGGAAAACCGTGCACAATCATCACCATCTGCCAGGGCCCTTTTCGGCTGGTTTTCTTGGCTCCGCCAAAGTCGCAGCCACGGTTGTGCTGTCGGATCCGACGTTGCGGGTTTACGGTGAAGCCCACATAGCATTTGCCGCGGTAGCGTGGATCCAGGCTCTGGCTGCAGAGCAAATATACGCCGTAAAAGTGGCCTTTTCGGGCTATGGCTTCATCGTCGGGCTCCACAGAAGCGCTAGTCTGGGTGTCTGTGAAAGAAAGCTGTGATTAATCTGGAGACGAGTGTTAAAATGAGATGGGAACTGAAATCAACCAAAGACCAATCAACAGCAAAAGGAGACATCTGCTTGCTATAAATATTGTTATAGATTTGTTTTAGCGGCCAGCCGAAACGCTCACCATCAGCGGTTATTGAAAGTAAAAGGAGAAGCTCATCTGAGAACATTTAAACGAGGAAGAGTCCACACTCAGCTTGTCATTTATCAATTTATCCTTCTAAAATATAATACAAACTAGAAATGGTTAGCCGGTAATGATAAAAATAAAAAAGATAATCATGCTCCTTCTTCTTAGACTAATTTATTGGTAAACTTTTTGTTTCCGGTAGCTAGTTTAACTCTAGTTTAACGTTGGCCCCTGTGGCCAAGCCATTGATTTGTTGCTGCTGCTGTTGAGAATTCCCTACTTGACCCTGGACAGACTGGGAAGCGGTGTTCGGGGCCTGTTGGCTGCCATCGGTGGTGGCCGCTGCGCCATTTCCATTGGGAGTTGCAGCTGCCGCTTCACCTCCCGTTGCTGCCTCGCCGCCGTTTGCCTGCTGCTGTTGTTGCTGCTGCTGCTGCTGATGGGCGGCCGTCACATTCTCGATCAGCTTGATCCGTTTCCGAGTGTAGTGCTGCCACTGCAGTATGGCCTGGTCATCTATGAATTTGCAGCATTGCGAATTGACTATCTCGCGGCGAAAATGCTCGTACTGAAGCAAGTCGAGAAAGTAGAGGCACATTGGGTACATGAGGTATTTTGCATAGTCCGGCTCCTTCCAGTACTGCAGATACTTCAGGTAGTTGATGAACGACTGGTCCTTGAAGAATCCACGCTGGGCAAGGACTGTGAGGAGGCGAGGATTGTGATTTTTTACAATTTATTAAAACTGGGCTTCAAGTTTTTCAATGCTAAACTTACAGTTAAGATAGTTCGGGTTGGACAGACACTGCACGAACTCCAGCTCAATCTGCCAGCGTCGCTTCTGCTGCTCCTCCGACTCGATCGCCGCTACAGGAAAGATATGGGGGAGCATTAGAATCGGTGGGAAAGCAATTATCAGAAGATTCTTTGCATGCCAGGCGGTTGTGTCAGTAGATGTTAGTTTTTGCAATGGAAAAGTGCGCGTGTTTGGCGTGTACTTACTCTTACCCTTTCCGTACATTTTGGCCATTTTGGACTTGTTTGTGGAAAGGGTCTCGTTGGTTCGGTCTTTGCGTCTATTCAGTTTCGGTGTCGGGTTGGGTTTCTGGGTTTTCTTTCTTTCAGTGTGGTGCTATGTGGATGTGGCTGTGTGTTCTGGTGCACCATCGAATCGAGTATCGAATTTGTAAACGAAAATTCACACTAAACAAATAACACACAAATAAATAATAATAATAAAAATATACACTGTGCAAAATGCAAGAACAAAATGTATGGGACGCGCGGCGAATTGAAGGGGGGCCAAAGAACGAAAATAGCGAACAAAAGCGGCTCGAAAATGATCGACGGGGCGGCGGGTCAATGGCGGCAGGCTGTCGCTCCTTTTGTGTTGGTGATTTCTTGTGGGAAAGCAGTTAAATTCAAGTTTTAATTCTGTCTACAAACCGTAAGAGTTCATTATAGCTGACGACCAGTGACAACCCTGCTTTTGCGGCTGTCAGGGCGTCAAGCCCGTTATCTGAGTCCAGGGATGGCGTATTTACGATTTAGTATTTTATTTTGCAGAAAAAAAAGATTCCGATTTAGGCGCCTGTGTGCTGATTAGGGAATGTGCAAAATAATATTTTGGCAAACAGTTTTACTCTTTCCGTAGTGTAATTATTTAATAAATAAAATATACTATTTAAAATTACTATGTAGTTTCCATAGCATTTATAACACGACTACCCTTAATATCGGAAGCAAAAATATAGGATTTTTCTGTTTGTGGTGGACGCGTTAGGAAATCGGAAATCGCCTAATCGCCTGTACATTTCTGATACATCTTTGTTAGCAGACTGCGTGAAAAAACTTTAATTTATGTGGAAAAACATAGTTTATTGAAACTCATCAACGGCAAACACAATATTCCGAGGACAAATCACCATTATTCATTGATTTGGAATTGTGAAAATCACAACCAGAACAGAAACGGGGCGAAGAAGTTTGCTGCAAGCCTCCAATTGCAGGCCAAGAAAAAAGAGAGGCTGCGACGCAAAAGGCGTCGAAAAAGTGAGTAGAAATCGAATCTAATTTTCTTTATGTAATTAGAATTTCGTATAAATAAATATGACCCCAATTCCGGTAGTGATTCAGCCTCTCGCGTCAAATATTTCATGTTGTTGAAGCATGCTATTATTAGAATACAGTGGGGAGTGCTAGGAGGCAACTAAGCAATATGGAAATACAGTCGAGGTCAAAATAATGGTACCAAAATAGAAATATTAACATAAAATCCATTTACTAAAAAATCTAGTTTTATGGGTTTGAAATAAATAATGTTGATAACTAATAAACTTTCTGCAATATTTTGTAGACTCAATAACATTAGCAAAGGTAATTCAGATATATATATGTAATTCCTTTTCCACCACTGTATTATTTATAAGGGGTTGCTACTGTCTGATTTTCCACATGTCTACCCTAGCGTTGCAAGCAGCTGCAGATTTATTGATGGATTTTGCTAGGAAACCTTTGCGTGAGCTTAGCGTTTATGGCTGTCAGCTGGCATAACCTGTCCTTGAGCTACCTGAATATATCACATATCACATCCCAGTTGCCTTTTTACCTGCTCGAATATAAAACTCAACGCATTTTCCTTCGACTTTTCAGTTGCAAACCAAGTTTCAACCCAGCAAGTCACCGGTCAAAGCAGTTCAACTGTCGAAAAGGAAAACTTAAGAAAAATCACAGATTTTAAGGATCGCGATATAGAACACACACTCGAATTAAAAAATAATCATGGTGCACACTGGCATTTCACTGAACGAGCGCTTCACCCAGATGCAGACGCAGAAGCCGCAGCCGCAGGGACGCGGACGCAGCCGCTCCAGAAGCAGGAGCCGCCGCATTGTGGACAGTAACGCCGGGAATCCGGGCGTTTCCGCGGCCAATTCCCGCTTGCTGCAGGAGTTCAAGCGTCGGCACACCGTCCAGACGGCCCTTAAGTTGAAGCGCGTACGTGTCTCCCAAACAAAAAACAAATATCCGAACATTGCAAACACGAGTGGCAACCGAGCAGATTCCTCTAGTTGAAAGCAGTTGCTGGGATTAACCCTGGAGGAGATGGAGTCGGACATTGCTGTTGAGATAAATTGCGCCTTCTGCGTGGTCCTCGAACCTTCTCCAGCCTCTCAGACTCTCTATCTCGCTCTCCTTTGAACTTGAACTCCAACACTGTGCAGCTGCGTATTGAAACCAAAAAATCCATCCACAACCTTATGCCTCCTTACAGAGAAGCTTACGGAACACGGCCGTGATCGGACGCGGAGTACGCGTCGGTGGCGTGAAGTCAATGCGCCTGGCGCCCAATGGAAAGCCCATTCGGTCCAACAACGTGACCCGGGTAGCAACGTAAGCATCTTCGACTATAATTGCGCAAAAGCAAATCCAATCAACTGCAACATCTCTGTACTTCTTCGTTAATCGCTCAGGATGCGCGCCGATCTCGTGGCCAATGGCAATATCGGCCGGAATCGTCGCAGCGGCAGCGCCACCCGCCGCTTACCCGCTTCTGGCGGAGGCGGTGGCGGTGGACTCCGTCAGCGGCTGGGACAACGCCGGCCTTCTGTAGGCGGCGCTGCCGAGCGCGTCGAGCGTCGTCAGCGACAGCAGCAGCAGCAACAGCAGCAACAGCAGACATTACGCGGACGCTCTCGTTCAAGATCCCGTTCCAGGCTGCCGCAGGCGCCGCGGGTAGAAAGGGGTCGTTCCCAGAGCCGTGGACGCAGCAGTGTTGGGCGTTCCCAGAGCCGCAATCGCGGTGGCAATCGCGACCGCTCCGCCCAGGGGCGTGTCCCGGTCAAGCAGCGTCTCTCGGTCAAGTACCGTTTGGGTGTGCGACCCGGCCAGTCAAATCAAACCAAGAACCCAAGACAGCAGAGGGCATCAAGCCAGCTTCGGGGCGTGGCCGGTGGGCGGGTCGAGAAGCGTCGCAACGGCCAGAACACCCAGAAAAAGGGTATATCCGCCTCACTCGCTGGACGTCGGGGACCACAACGCGGAAGGTAAGTTAAGAAAAAAATGTATATATGTATAGATATTCAATTTTTCATTGATTTATATTCATTATTTCTTTTTCTATATTTGTTTATAGATCTGCTACCAGGAATTCTGCTGCTGCTGCTAAGGGTGGTGGTGCTGCTGCTGGCTCCGATCCCGCCTCCGCGCGGCGCTCACGCTCTCGCAATCGCGCTGCCGCTGTAGCTGCTGCCGCTGTCGCTGCCGTTGCTACCACATCGGGCCGCCGGGCCAAGCCTCGCCAGCGACGTGGACGCAGTGCGGCCGCTGCCAAGGGCAACAACAACACTAATAACAACAAGAATAGCAACAGAAATGGTAACACCAACAGGAATGGCAAGGGAAAGGCGGCCAATAAAGGCAAACAGGGCCCGGGACCGCAGCAACAGGCTCGCCGGGGACGCAGTCGTAGTCGCAAGCCGTCCACAGGTAAAAGCGTGAAAAGTGGCCAGGAGAGCAACCGGACTGGATCTCTGGGCATCATCACATAAAAATCTATATTCTACCTAAATTTGTTTTAAAATTCCAATCGAAGACTTGCTAATAATGTTTTGTTTTCGTCCCTCACTAGGCAAACCCCAGCGGCCAGAAGTGAAGCGCGAAGATTTGGACAAGGAGCTGGATGTGTACATGTCCACAACCAAGTCAGAGATGGATTACCTGCTAAAGTAAACTGAAACCGGTGGACCAAAGAAGTGAGCCACTCGGGAAACACGAGTGGAATTTCGAGGAGGAAGAATGCAACCACCGGATATTAGGCAGACTATGTTTCTCTTAGCTTTAAGTTTTCGCATAGTTAATAGTTATACATTTAAGCAGATCCATTTTTACATTTAGTGCTCTCGAAGCGCCCTTTAACTGATGTTTTTGCGAGCAATCTTGAAGTCTCCGTGTACATACATATGGCAAGCTCTCACACTAAAAGTAAATCTAGCCAAGATCAATGATATTGTTAATCGCCTTTCCCGAAATACAAATTAATCATTGTCCAAACTAAAAAAACAAAGACAATTGAGTTTTTATTGACCATTGCTACTGGCGGTTTGGGTTTTGGCTTATTGCAAACGTCAGTTCCAAGCGATGAGCAAACAAAAGGACATTCCCCCTTCTCCTGCCGGAAATCGACAATTGCTCGGAAGTGTGTGCAAACGATTGGAGAATGAAATGTTCTCTGGAAAAGTCGCAGCCTTCAATCTCCTCTTTGTTCAAACCGAAGATAAATCTATTTTGAAGATGAGGTGTACTTTTTTTTATTTCATTTATGTTTTTCTGTGAAATGAAAGGGTATCTATTTTTTAATTTTATTATATTTATGTACGAAAATATATACATAGAAAAGCTCAACGCTGTTTTATGTATAGTATATAGGGCACCGATTTGCTTGACAATAACTTTATCTGTTAATTTTCTTTTCTGGTTATCTACCCCTATCACAGTGAGGGTAGAAATCACCCCTTAGACTATTTTAGACGACGAAAAAACTGAAGCATTTTTCACTTCTCTTTAATCCGTTTTTTTTTTGTTTCATTTCTTTTTTTCTTTGCTTTCCCGTCTCTTTTTACCCCGAGGCTTAAGTGAATATTTTTAATTTCTGTGATTGATTGCAGTTCTAGGTGGTGATGAAGGGGTAGCGGAGATTGAGCTTGGCACTTTAATTAAATTTTTCCAATCATGAAACTCCGCGTTGCTATTCCTTTTGGACGGGCTGCCAATTTCCCACTGACTCAATCTTAATCAGAGCTCGAAGGCTATTAACTACGAGTAGCTAAACACGGTCAATGCGATTAGTTGTCAATGCTAATCAACCGCAACAGGGCAAACACACCAATCCGCCCGTCACTCATCACCACCCCGGAACTGGGGTGGCCAGCAGCCACCATCCAAAATCACCCATACCACCCGAAAATGGAAGGCAATCCGCTAATTAACACAAAATGGTCATTTGTTTCGCTTGCTAATTGCCTTGGCCACGTTGAGGGACGCGTGTGGATATCCAGTGTTTCTCCTCTGGGATCCTTTGGCAGTCGTCGTCATTAACCCTTTGTCTCCTGTCAGCTGTTTGAAAGCAGTTAACAATTTATAAGCAATTAGCAAATGTTGCTAGGCCCGCCTAATTAGACAATTCAATTCCAAGTTGAGCACAATTTATGAGAGAACCTTTCGCACTTTTTTCCCGGCACTTAGCCAAGGGTTTCTCACCCTTTGGTTAATCAGGGTCCAGCAACATGTTGAGTCAAGACTGTCGTCCTTCTTTTTCGACGATATCCTTTTTATGGGTTTGCCCCTTATTCGGAGAATAATTTCGTAAAAATGCAAGATAAATTAAAGCTCTACATATTACTAAGTGAATTATCAAAATTTAGCCCTTTTATTTTATAAGACAACTTTACTTTTAAAAATGCCTTAATCCGGATAAAGTAAGCCTTAATTTCTATTAAAAAAAGTACCAAAACTATTAAAAAAGGGTTACTATTTTGTGTTTATTTAATTTTAAATTAAATTGACATTTTTGTCGCTCACAAAAAGATGCCAACACTGGTCCTGCCTTCAACATCCTTTGTTGCCATCAAAGTGAAGCCCTCAATTTGTCAGCCTTGGCAGACATGAATGGCTCTCGGGGCTCGGAAAGTAAATAACTTGGCCATCAGCGGCTAACTTGAGGCTGTCGCGGAGTTGATCTCGGGGCGTGAACATGGGAATCTGCCTAGCAACGGAGGGACGGCGAAAACCAATTTGACTAATCTGCGCAGAGCACACAGAAAAGGTGGCAGAGTCCTGACTGGCAGGTGGCAGCGTCTTTGGTTCTGCGTCCTTTCCTTTTTCGGCTGGCGGATTACAAGCCGGGAAAACCATTTTGCGGTAGTTAATTCGCTTGCTGTATGTCTAAGTTAAAAACTACACAGCTGAGTGGTTTTCGGACACTTAAAAAAAGTAGCTCGAATGCTGGATTCGATTCTATTTAATTTTGTAATAATTTAAAAAGTAATAATTAAGCTTTATAAATAATATTCTAATTTAAATAGTAATTACGAAACATAATGGTGAACATAATGGTAAGATTTTTTCTTCTAAAACAATAAACCTGATTTAGATAACAGCATTTCTGGCAGTGTATACTTTACTCTTCCGGTTTACACATAAATTCCAATCAAGATTCCTTTTTTTGCGTTGCATAAATTTGCCTTGCTAATGATTCGAAGGTGTTCTCCAAAAAGGCTTATTCAGGCTCGCTAAATTGTGAGCAACACAAATCCTTTTATCAATTACATACATGGCTGCCGAACAGGTGCCGTAAGGGTGGTGGGTGGTTTCTGGCTTAATGGCACGTGCGTCGGCAGCAAACAGCAAACAATGAGTGCAAGAACAACACAAGAAGCGTGCCAAAATCAACAAGAATGAAGTCACCCAGCTGTCCATCACACATACGCTCCGTGAGCCACGGTTTCTGGTTGCTCTGCTACTTCGGTTTGTCGGTTTGTTGGCTTGCTATTTACCCGCACACGCCAAGTGTCAGTTCTTTCTTGTAACTTCAAATTCTTCCTTTTCTTTTAATCGTATTTCCATAAACTTTACTCCCTTTTCCCTTAACTTTAAATAGGTGAGGAAAACAAGTACTTTTCCTTTCAATGTCAAAGCAAATTTGCCGGCTGACATTTGTATTGTAATCAGGCAGTTTGTGCCACTTGTCTGTTGGCTAATGAAGCGGCAAAGTGTTGAATGACAGACTGTCTGTGGCATACACATTCACAGACAATATATGTTAACCCCCACCCACTAAGGGCAAAATAAAGACATAAGTGGAATACCGTTCTTGCAAAAGTGTGCTTCAGTGAACAATTGAGTGATCAGCAGTTTGTTGTGCCTTTGCTGTGATTTCACGCAGAAGAAACGAACACAGTTCCATTTTTATACCCTCGCAGGGTATTGTAATTTTAGACAGAAGTTTCAACCTAGTGAAAAAGACAATTTCGGCCCTTTTAATTTTTTTTTTTTATTTTATTCGACCAAAATTAATGAATTTTACTTACAAAGGGGTTAAAAAATTCGGCGTAGCAATGTTAGCTGCCTTTCTTGTTGGTAATCATTGTAATATTGAAAACGGACTGAATGGTCTCGTTCATCGGCATAGACTTGTTGTCCAAATTGTATAATACATAAAATTTAAGAGTGAACATTATTGTCTTGCATAAATAAATAAATAAATTATATGGCTATGGCTTATATTCACATATTTAAATATTCAAAAATACAGGAAATACTGGCATTACAAAACTATAGGTTTTACAATGAAAATATAATTTTATTACTAAATTTATCACTATAATAATACATGTTAATTTTGATTTTGTAAATATTTCTCTAGTGACTAAGATACTTGAAGAATAATCTTATTTATACTTGAATACTTTAATGGCACTTTGGTGATTATTACCATTGTTGGCAGTATAAAATTGGAACTTTTAATAGTTTGGTTTATAATGAAGCAATAATACTGAATGTTAATTAACCCCTATGTGCTTATATATATATTCAAAAGAAATATTTGCCAATTACTATGAAGTATGAAAGTAAAAAAAAATCAATCTTTTCTCATTGCTAATTTGATTATGCTAATAAGTACAATACAATTTAAGGAGACATAAATATAGTAAGACTACATTTATTTATTTGGCGAGGGTTTGAGTTGTTTATCTTCTTTTGATTTGGGATTAAAAAAGGCGTTTTCTTTGCTTGCATTTATATACCATTTTCCTTTGGCTATATTCTTTGAAATATTTAAAACAATTTTAATTCGACACCGAGGCTTTGAACGATTTTGGGGAATCTTTAACTTAGGATCCAGGTCCACTTCCATCAGCTCCACGTGTTTTGTAGCATGACGTTGAGAGTTTTCAATAATATCCATTGGTTCTTCTAAAACCATATACATGGGCACATCCTGGTCTATTTTAATGAGTTGACGTTGTTTCAATATGCCATTCAAATTCCGAACACTTTTTAAAAACCTCTTCTGCAATTTAGCCTTGTATTCCTGGGAGACTTTCATATTTTCGGTGGTTTTCTTTAGAATTTTGGAGTGAATAGGTTTGAGGTGCTTTTTCAAGAAGTTTTATGTTCTAAATGTTTGATGAGCATCAGCAATGTGAACGTGCGTGGTTAAGAGATCTGAAACCGAACACACATACATTTTAGACACATTTTTATACCCTTGCAGGGTATTATAATTTCAGTCAGAAGTTTGCAACGCAGTGA
>JAEIIJ010007057.1:0-23790 GCA_018904815.1 Drosophila ogumai
TAATATCTGCAAGGGTATAAAAACTTCGGCGTGCCGAAGTTAGCTTCCTTTCTTGTTTTTGGTTGCATTATTGTTATTATTTTAATAAAGTTTATTGTGTCTGCGTCTGCGTTTTTGTGAATTTCGGTTTGGTTTAAGTTAAGTTTTTTATTTATTTATTTTAGTTTCTTACTTCTTGGGCATTTTTTTGCATTTGTTAAAAAAACGTGACAGTTAAACCAAATTATGTGTTGAGTACAGAGGCGTCGTAAATTTTTTTCCTTTTCGATTTTATGCTTGTCAGTCAATGAATGCTGGTGTTTTTGTCGCCGACAACTTCAAGCTATTGTTGCTCTTGTGATAGGTCAAGTAGTTTATGGGCTTTTTTCATTGTACGTGTCACAGTTTTTTTTTTGTCACAGTTTTTCTTCACTTTTTGAGTGGCGAGCACCGCAGCGAATTTTTTAATTTTAAAAATTATATGCTGTGGGATCATTGCATTTTATAGGGCTTTAACTATTATGCAATTTTTGCGGACTGGCGATATTTATTGTGGGAACTTGTTCGGGTAATTAATTTACAACTTTAAGAGCAAGGGGTTTATTCCATTTATATTTAATACTAAATATTTATATTTAGAGTTTTCAGTTTTATTTATTATTTTATTAAATACAGTTGTATTTTTTAATTTATTATGCTCTCATTTTATATGCCTTTTGATGATTTAGATTTGCTTTTAAACATATTTTGGTGCTTGATTTAAATAGTTTTGTAATTTGTTTTTAAGATTTTAAACACAAATTTATGATTGCATTTGGTATTATAAAAAAATTATATTTTATTTAATATATTTATAATATTTTTAAAATTATTTTTGTACAAATTACATTTTTGATCTATTTTCAATCATTTCAATTATCCATAAAATAAATTTATCACAAAACATTTCTATAAATCTTAAAGTTCATTACATAATTTGAGTGCAAGGATTCTTATTTTCCTTATTAAATATTTTAAAATTAATTTTAGACTTTAATTTCCTAAAATCTTAAAACATTTATAATTAAAACACTTGATCACACATTTTTATTATTTTTTTTATTTAACTCACATTGTGTTTGATTATTAAAAACCCTATTAAACGATTTAGGAAAACAATGCAAATTTTTATTTATTTCATTAAGGCTTAAAGTTTTCTGAATTTGCTTAAGCCGCTAGCAGTTGTTGAATTGAACGCGGCCAATTGGCAACTGAATTTAAGTTTAAGTTGAGTTTAAGCCAAGCGGCCGGAGACTGGCCGAAGCCGGAGATCGTATCGTATCGTATCGGATTGCAGGTTTTGGACGCAGCTTGAAAGTTTTTTAAAACTAAAATGAAAAAAAGAGAAGAAAATGGAAACCAAAACGAAAATGAAAACGAAAACGAAAACTCAACGAAGCATGCGACCAAAAAGCTAAGTAAAAACTTAACTCGGGGTTGAGGGATTCGCTTTTGAATTTTGAAGGCTTATAATTATAGTTTTTGGGGGAATATAAATAACATTTGGCAAAAAAACTGAACTTTCTATTGTTTCAATTATGAAAGCGACAAATTTGTTGTTCAATTCAATTCAATTGAAATTAATTCTTTATTTTCCACGCTTTTAATTTTTGTTTGCCGCTTATAATTCAATTTCTTTTAATTGAAATTTATATTTTTTGTTTATTTCTCCAAATGTTTGCTGACTTACTTTTGAAAGTGACAACTATTTCTTAAAACTCTTCTTTTATTTTTAGGTTTTTAATTGATGGAAATAATTAGTTCCCAGCTTTCATCTGGAAGTCAAGTTCTTCTTGGCTCAGTTTGGCATCCCAGCTCGTTGAAGTCGGTCGATAGCATTGCTATTCCAAATATCTCTTCAATATGTTTCTTAAAATAATCCTGCTGTTTCCATTAATATTTGTAGTGGTTCAAGGTGATAAAGAGTTGCCCGAATGCAAGGGTAGATGTGTTCCCGAGGGGCACTGCGAAGATTTTAAATATGCCTGGATAAAGCCGAAGTGTAACGAAACACATGTATGCTGTCCGCGTCCCACAGTGCCGACCTACACAACTCCATCGGAAATAGGTAAGTTAGTACAAAGATTTAATTAATTTAATTTTATAAACTTTATCTTACCAGCTTGTCTGAACTGGTCCAATAACAGGGCACTTTGTCCGTCTCATGAACTTCTATACAATGCAACCGTATCCCATAGGAATGAGTTCCAATATATGGCATCGGTTGGATGGTATAATGAAAAATCACATGAAATTGATTGGACTTGCGGCGGAACACTGATACACGAGAAATATGTACTTACTGCTGCACATTGTATTGAGGTTCCTCGAAAAGTGAATACAACAGAGCCGTAAGTTTAATTAGAAAATTTTTAGCGATTTGAAATTCCTTTAAAAAGTGCCGCAAAATATTTATTTTGCTTCTTGCTTGCCTTAAATTGTTGGATAATTTTTAATTTACAATTGATTTCATATTTAATTATATTTTTTACCGCATTTCTCTAGCGATTTCTTTGTGCGTTTGGGTGCACATAGCCTCACCGATGGCATACAATATAAGGTCGTGGATAAACACTGTCCACCAGGTCGCAACATCACGAATAAGACTAAAGATTTAGCCATATTGCAGCTAAATGATAGTGTCGTATTTAATGACAAGATAAAACCCGCCTGTCTGTCGAATTGCAATATAAAAATCGGTGAACAAGCCACTGTTTCCGGCTGGGGAGCAGTGAGCACGGATTCCAGAATGGCCAAGGAGCTGAACAAACTTTCGCTTCGGATTCTGGATATTTCATATTGCCCCCGTGGCCATCCCGGCATGCATATTTGTGGCGTCGGCAACACATGCCCAGGTGATTCGGGTGGACCACTGGCCAGATGGCATCCAGTGTGGGGCTCCTGCTTGGGCCAATTGATCGGGGTGGTGTCGTATGGTGATTTTTGCACTGCTGAGAATCCGCGTAGTGTTTACACCGATGTTTACAGATACCTAGACTGGATTGAGAAAACAGTTTGGCCCAAAAATGATCAAGCTAAGTAAGGTGAAGTTATATAACACAGTTATTGATGTAAAGTGAAGCTGCACTGCAGGTATTTTGTGTTTGAATTTGCAAACATCAGAATTTTATCTTTTTTATAGATTTTAAAATTTAATTAAAAAAATATATATTTTCATATAATGTTATAATTTTTCTTAGCAATAAATACAATTTACTCTTCCCCCTTGAGAACAAAATTATCCACAAAGTCCTGGAGCATGTCCATCAAACGATTTCTGTACACTTCATCTGTCTTAAAGGCCTCCACACAGATCTCAATGCGTCGATTGCTAAAGAAATCACTGAAGCCATCGGCAGAGCTGGTCAGCTTCGTTGTGGATTCCGGTGGCAGGGTGACCAAGTGGCAGAAGAGACAGCTCTCGATGAGGCCAATGCTGCGGAACTCCTCCACCGAATCGTAGAAGCACTTTTCGGGCAAAAATCGAGCTATATCCAGATTGGCACGCTTCAGAAACTCGGCCATAAAGCGATAATATTCCTCCAAAAGTTCCTGGAGATGAGCTTCCCGGAACTGCTTCGATGTGGGTATAGTGAGGACTGTAAGGACATCCAGAGCAGGTGGAGCATACCGGGCCAGCTGGAAGTCCACGAGGCGGCACTGCAATGGACTTTCGCCATATTTTCCATACTGGAACATAATATTATTGGCCCACAAATCGCCATGGAGCAGGGTATTGGGATACTTCTCCGAGGTCTTGACAGCCTCAAAAATATAGGACATCTTTTCAGTGAAATTCTCCAAGATATAGTCCAACTTGTCCTGATATTTGGGCATCAGTTTAATGCACTCCTTGAGCACCAGGCAGGCATTCTGAAAGTTCACCCATCTGAGATGCTTGGGACCCACATCGCTGGGATAGGCATTCTCCACCACCGATTTTGGCTGAGTTTCTGTAAGTTTCTTTCCCGTTTTGTGCTCCTGGATGATGGAACCCGCATGCAAGGCAGCCAGGGTCTTCAGGCAGCAGTGCAGCTGCTCGTACGACAGCAAACCATCACGACTTGCACCCATGCGATATCCCTGATCGGCGAGGTTCTCGAAATCGAGGAGATTCCTGTCCGCATAATAGCATTTCGGAGCCACCTCGGCACAGGCCTTGTGGAGTTCAGGCAGGACATTCTGGTAGACAGCGATCTCCTTTTGGAAGACACCAAAGTCCTCCAGATACTCCATTCGGGAAGCATTGCCCTCGGGTGCGGATTTGGAGAAGAAGGTCAGCTGGCGGGGTTCCTCCGAGTCGTGGAGCTTCAGGGTGACCTGCAGGTAAAAGTGACTTCCCAGATAACCAGCTGGTGCATCCGAGGTGGGTTTCAGTTGATAGCTAATGATATCAAAACCAGGATTCGATTCTGGAACATCCTGATGAAGGTAACGCTGGCAGACACCGCGAATCTCGCTGCTGCTCAGTTCCAGTGCGGTGGCCATTTCAAAGTCAACTGTTTGGAGTTCTCCCAGTGGGTTTGTATTATATATTCACATGCCCTCAGACTGCTGTAAATTATGGTCGAGATAGGGAGAAGTATATCTCGCCAGATAGGGAAGTGTGTACAGTCTCGTGGCGAGGGGATTGCCACTTAAGAAGCCTTAGAGCCGAAATCTCTCATATTATTTGCCTTGGGCCTAGACTGTGTGACTGGGAATTAAGGGTCAGCTCTTGGGGGTGTGTCAAATCAGGTGTTGAAAGGCTGATGAAAGCGAAAATAAATACGCGAAATTTTGAAATGGGAAAACGAGTTCAAGGCCCCTATATGGGAAGACAAATGAGCACTGCAGAAGGGGAAAGAATTGTAAAATAAATGTTAATATTTTTAAGGATTTTCCAACATTTTTAAATATATATTTATTTAATCAATCACTTCATTTTTTACTTTTTAATTTGAATATTTGTTTACTTCTTAGTCTTCTTAGTTTTTTATTAAAATGAAATACATATACATATAATTTGAATAAAAATTATTATTATTTCTCCTTACTGATCCCATTAAATTATTAAAATTATTAAATTTGTAAAACTTCTTTTAACCCATATTACTTAACAACTTTCTTTCTTTTAATGTCTTAAACTTCCTCGTGTATCTCTTCTACGATAATGTACCATTATTTACTTACACAGGGATTAGGCGTTTTGCGCAAGCCGCTCGCACTTCCCCGTTAGCAACTAATTGTCCACAATTTATAACATGTATAACTTATAAAAGCCGAGTAAATAAACGAAATCTTGAGACATTATTTGTGCTCAGCAAACAAAATACCGGCAAAAGTTAAGCTCTTGATAAATGTTGATTTAATTCCCGCGGCCAGTTGCGTGTTAGAAAAAGTCTGGGAAAATCAACAGCTGACGGAGATGGATAACAGATAACCAGGTCATTAGATTAGGTCATTAATACAGCTCTCATTTGCAGTTACACAAATAATACGAAGCTAGTCACTAACTGGACATTATGAGATTTGGACGCATTTTAGAGGAATATCTGGAGAATTCCACTTTGCATGGAGCCAGGTTCATCGTGGACAAGGATGCCAGCTGGATAGAGCGTATCTTCTGGTTGATCTGCCTGGTGGCCTCTTGGTATGCCTCCTGGCTGCTCATCAAGGCCTCACTGAGTGAGTTAGCCTTCAGCTACATTGTATATAAAGATAAGACTTCCAAGATACTTCTTACCCCTCAGGTGCCTTTGAGAACAATGCCATTAGCTTTGTGGTGGAGAGTTCATATCGGGATTGGAATACCAATTTTCCAGCCATAATTGTTTGTGAATCAAAGAACATGGATAGAATTCAAGAAGTGGCTGAGCAGTAAGACAGATAATTATATTTTAGAAAATATAGTTTTTCTCTCCTTGTATCTTGTAGATTATGGGGCGCCGATCATGACTTCACCTTGGAGGAGGTCCTCAGTGAGATTGCATTTTTCAGGGGGGAATCCTATCACACGGTTCATGAGTGCAGTGGCGAAGAGGTCACCGCCTCCTGTTTCTACTCCAACTTTTCGTACTACGCCGAGCTGGTCAGGAGCAGCTGCGTGGACTCCATCAGCAATTGCGAGTGGAATAATCAGCCCTTCGAGTGCTGCAAGTACTTTCATCGCATGGAAACCGAGCTGGGAATTTGCTATGCCATTAATTCCCTTCAAGCGGGGTGAGTCTTTCTTTATTAGTTTATTTTTACAATATTAATATATTTAATTCTAATAATTTATTTCACCATTTTTTTTAACTTTTAGAAACAGCAAGGCCCCCAAGTTAAACATGTACTCGAATAGGGACAGTGGTCCCGGGGCTTTGAGAATGGAATTGCATACAGAGGCTACGGTAATAAAAAATGCTAAAATAAGTATTTTAACAAAACTAAAATTAACGAAAGAAGTTAAGAACTTAAAGCTAAAAATATAAATAAACATAATAATGAATTCATACATTATTGTGTGGAAATTAATAAGCTTAGAACCCAAAAGTGTGCTGTATATTTTGTAAAAAGCTCTCTTACTAAGAGAAATAATTGATTTAATTTAAATTAATATACATTTTCCAGATTTTTTTTTTACAAAAGATAAAGTTAAATTTACTTTTTCTTATTTTTAGGTTTTTATATTAGGCAACGAAGAAGTACCCACATTAGTTACACCCAAAACGGATTTTCTGGTGGTTGGACCGTACATATCCTTTGTGTAAGAAATGTTTTAGGGTTAAAAAATTACTTAAAATGTTTTAAGTATATTTATTTTTTAATAAAAACTTTGGGTAAGAAATATTTTTTAAATAAAATCTACATAACCTTTGATTAAAATATATTTGTTTTACATTCAAAAATTAATGCAATTAATTTTTATTAATTACCTAAACTAAAACATATATTTTTTTGTATATATAAAAAGTACTTGAAATATAATTTATTTATTTTTTTCTATCTAATCTATGTTTTTTGTGTAAGAATATATTATCAAAGTAAACCTCTATATCCTTTTTATTAACAAAACAACACTTCAAATTTAATTTAAAATTAAGATTATAAATCTTTTAGAAGATACATCTCCAAGCGTGACATTGAGAACGACGAGGAGATCCGTCAGACGAGTGTTCAACAGCGGAACTGCCGCTTTGCCGATGAGAATATCCTGGATGTGCACAGTCACTACAGCTACAGTGCCTGCACCGTGCAGTGTCGCAAGGATCGGCAGATGGAGCTCTGCAACTGCTCCAGCCACCTGTCTCCCAACTCACCCGACTGGCAGCTCTGCAATATGGATGGCTTAGAGTGCCTCAACAGGAACTACGAGGATTTGTCGGTCATCATAGCCAAATGGTCGAAGCGTCGCGGTCGTAAGGGTCTCGTCTGCGATTGTCTGCCATCTTGCACGGAAGTGGACATCACCACGGTCTATGACAGCAAGGATAATATGGCGGGACAGCAGAATCCGGTGTCCAGGATCGAAGTGGGTCTCATTGAACTGCCCACGGAGCGATATAAAAGGAATTTGGTGCGAGGGAAACTGGATTTAGTTGGTGAGTTAATAAATAATTACAAAAAAGATAATTAATTATAAATGGATAATTAATTGATACCTTTTTTATTTATTTTCTAGTGTCTATTGGCGGCACAACTGGCCTGTTTGTGGGCGCCAGTCTACTCAGTTTTGTGGAAATCTTTTACTATATCACCATTCGTCCTTATAGCACATATATCCATGAAAAGAATCGCCTAAAGCGTTTGATGTTACCTAAAAGATTTTATTGAGTTATGTTAAAAATTATTAAAAAAGTTTTTATAATTGAAGAAAAATGTTTACAAGATTTAATTGCTTAAAAATGTAAAAAAATTACTAAATGCCTTTTAGAAGTCTTATAATTAAAAAATTATTATTTGAAAATTAATATTTTTCACTAGCACCAAAAGGCATTCCCCTTTCAAATCATTAAAAGAAACTTATTCAATAATATTATGCTCTTTTTTCTCCGACTGAGACTTCTTTGTGACCTATATTTTAACAGGTGCTATGTCTTTTAATCTTTTAATCTTTTCGTTCTTTCAATCTTATCGCTCAGATATGTATAAAGATTAGAAGTA
Organism: Drosophila ogumai; assembly: GCA_018904815.1. Classification (NCBI taxonomy): domain Eukaryota; kingdom Metazoa; phylum Arthropoda; class Insecta; order Diptera; family Drosophilidae; genus Drosophila; species Drosophila ogumai. The sequence goes on from JAEIIJ010007057.1 coordinate 8,146, forward strand.
GAAGTAACAATTCAGATGAACAGCTGAGTTCGTTCGTTCAGCAGATTGGAAAATAAAAACTGAGCGAAATTCTATTTTTGCTCAGTTGTGCACCGGCTGCAGTGAAAACTTGACTGAGTGAAAATAGGCGACAAATTTGTCTCCGCCGCAAACAAATAAAGAAAGAGAGAGTGTGATCGTACGTATACGTAATTCACCGCCCACATTACGTATACGCAATATGCTGCTTAGCCCCAGCGAGTGCCAAACAATATTAGAAAATGTTAAAAAGGGAGCAAGTTTCCAACCCATCGACTATCGTATAGTTAGGGATCTTGAAGCCATCGGTTATCTAGGGGATTACTATATCCTGACTCTGAAATACTGTGATGTAAGTAAGTGGATAATATTGTTGTTTACGAGGAAGCACGATATCTAAGAGATACAAAGTTGGCTTATAAAACGATAGCAAAACTAGAAAGTGTGTCTTTAATAAAAGTTTGTAGATGTTTATCAACTTTTTCTGGGAATTATTAAGTACAGATAAAAAAATTTTTAGATTTAGATTAGAGAAATTTGAATAAGATTTGAGTTTTTACATGTATAAAATTTTTAGAATAAAAAAATGTCTGAAAATAATAAATACAAAACAAATACCGAATAAATTTAATATTTACCCTCAAATTAAATTAATTTAAGCTCTCCTACCCTTAAGAAATGATATTGCTCTTATCATCAAACTATTTTGAGGCTTTAAGTGTTTTTAATTACGTGACGATCATTAATGAAAAACTTGTTGACAGATTAATTTGATGAAATCCAGAGAGATAACCCTTTCAGGCGATATGTAGATAATATTTTACAATTTATAATTACAAATTAAAATAAAATTACAATGCCTACTTTCAGGGGAAAGAAAAAACTCCTGAAGAAATCACACTTTTCGTAAAAACCCTGCCTCAAGCAAGTGCTGAGCTTGCTAAAGAGGCCATTTTTAAAAAGGAAGCATGGGTTTACCAGACGTTACTGATTCAGATGCAGAAGTATTGTAAGTACCAACAAAAATAATATTATAACATTTAACTAAATATAATATATTTCGCCAAAAGCCCGTATAAAATGGAGCGCCGACTGTTATTTCACACGCAGCGATTTATTGGTCCTGGAGGACATCAAACAGAAAGGTTTCAGATCGGCAGAGACACTCGAACTTTCTGAGAAAAATATGCAGCAATTAATCAAATCAATGGCTGCCTTTCATGCTGCCAGTTTAATCTACGAACACAAAACACAAAGTAATATAGGAGAAACCTATGCCGACCATTTGCTGGAATTCTCAGTGGCCTCGGAGGTAGCCTGGTTCACCACAGGACTAGCTGCTGTCCTGGCTGCTGTTCGGAGTCTACCACAATATCAAGGAAAAAGGGAACTCAACTTTATTGATACTAAACTTTTGAAGATAATGGAGGAAATCTACGAGCAGGCTGCACCCTCGAAGAAGTACAAGAATGTCCTGTGTCACCGTGATCTTTGGTCGGGTAATGTCTTTTTCCCTCATGAAAAATCGGCTTCCGCTTTGCTTATAGATTTTCAAACCTGTCGGTATACCCCACCAGCTTCCGACTTGAACTTTAGTCTTTACATGAATCTTAGTTCAAAGAATAGGAAAAATATGGAAAGACAATGCATTGATATGTATCACAGTTTTTTGGTGAAAAATCTAAAGGATTTTGAGCTTGAGAAATTGGCGATTGAAAAGGCTGAACTTGCTGAATCCTACGAAGATTATCGCTTATTTGGTGTGGTCTATAGGGCAGTGGCTGCTACAATTGTCAAGGTTCCCCAGGAATTTATAACAAATGACTTCAAGTATGTGGATCGCAGTAGGGTTATCCTTAGTCATATGGCAAAGGATCAAGAGTTTAGAAGATATATGGAGGAGTGCTGTGTGGATGTCATGGAGATGGCCTTGGCCAGGAAAAACATGTGAACGAATCTGATGATAAGGAAGTGTGGCTGTTCTTATCGGCAGATTCAGTTTTTAATGAGATAAGAAATGATTGTAAATAATAAAGAAATGTATTTTTAAACATAAAACGAAGTGGAGATACTCTTTTACTTATGGGATTATGTGAATATAAATAAATGAATAGTGTATAGTAAATAGTAAATAGTACTTTCGAAATGAAATTATTATTTTTAAAATAAATTTAAGAAATATATAATATTTGTTTTTAAATTAAGGTTTTTTATTTACAATGAGAGTAGACAACACTGTTAATATTACATTTTATATTTAAACATTTCTAGACCAACTTATTTTAGTTAATTTTCCCATACTTTTTATACACAATAATTAAGATTTAAATATTTATTATTACATTTAGTTAAGCCCAACTAAACCAGCTAATATACCCGAAAAATTATACAGTATCCCTCCGAAGTTTAATTCTTAGTCCCCATTGAAATTGAAAACAGTTCCCAGCTGAGACCCGAGCTGTTCAATCGCGATTGCTTAAAGATTTATAAAAATTTATAGATTGTTAAAGATTCCTCAAACAAAAACAAAAAATGAGTAACGATGACTACAAGCCCGTACTAACCCGTGAAAATCGCCTGGAACTGTTTACCTTAGACGAGTGTAAAGAGATTTTGTTAAATTTATTAAACGATAAGAAACAGCGGGGTGTCTTAAAACGTTTTGAAATAGTGCCGGCCTCGGAACATGTGGGTTTCTTGGGTGAATACTTTCACCTGAATCTCACCTATCAGTTGGAGCAACAAGAAAATGAACAGACCACGCGACTGTTTGTCAAGTCGGTGATTTTTCAGAATGCCAATATGGAATTCTATATGGAGAAGATGGGCATCATCAAAAAGGAGATTAAGCTGTATGAATTGCTGCTTAATCGGTTGAAGAAATTTTGTGAGTTTTAATATACAATTTTTATAGATTAATAATAATAAATAATATTTCTGATATGTACAGCCCCCCATGTCTGGTGTGCCAAGTGCTATTTCACCCGCGATGATCTGTTTGTGATGCAAAATGTGGAGGACATGGGTTATGTGGCCTTGCCAGCAGGCACTCGTTACCTTAGCGAGGATCAGCTGAGACCTATACTGAAAACCCTGGCCACTTTGCATGCGTGCAGTATTGCCTACGAAAAGGAGCAGGGCAAAACCATTGGAGTTGAGTTAAAAGAGTGGCTAAAAGAAATGTCTGTGGATCCGGATATTGAGTGGTATACCACGGGATTGAGGGTGAGTTTGGTATTAGGAAATAGCACAACATATCGTAAATATATCGTATATAAGTAAGCTTTAAAATGTATCTGATATATCGAAATATTCATTAAATAAAAAAGGATTTATTTGTATTTGTATTTGTATAATATAATTTTTTTTCTGAAATTACAATTATGTTTTCAATGAAATGATAATTATTCATAAATTATAATTTAATGTATCCCTTAAACAGGCCGTCTTAGCAGTCGTTGCCACCCATCCCGATGTCCGCGACAATCCCAAAGCTCAGGCATATATAGCTAAAGACTTACCCAGATATTTGGATAACGTATACTACATGGTTAATCCCTCACCAGTCCATCGGAATGTCTTCGTCCACCGCGATGCCTGGGGTGCAAATGTCTTTTACCACAAGGAGCAGCCACAGGAGAAGAGATCCCTCCTGGTCGACTTCCAGCTGTGCCGCTATGCCCCACCAGCCATAGACTTTCACCTGGTTAGCTACCTCAATCTGGAGCCATCCAAACGTAAAGAGATTATAGGAAATCTAATCAAAACCTATTACAATACCTTGACTGAGGATCTCAGGGAAATGGGCATCGATGCCAGCAAAGAACAACTAAGTTTGGAGGAATTTGAGAAATCTCTCAAAGACTTTGCTTTATTTGGAGCGACCTATAATTGTATAGCTGCCACGATCCTGCGATTGCCTGACAATTATCTAAAGAACCTCAAGGATACAAAACCAGCGGACTTTCATCGTTTCTGTAATGTGGATCGCACTGAGGATGTTTTACGCTTGATGAAAGAGCATCCAGATTTCAGGGATTATATGTACGAGTGTGTGGGAGATTTACTGGAACTGACATATAATAAAATAAACTGATTAATCGGCTTTGTCTGTGTTGCTATCTTGCTGGTCGCCTGGTAACACTCGGCTTTTTATCAGCCAACGGTTTGAGGTCTCTCTTTATTCAGGACCGAACTTGAGATTATCTTATCGGTGAAAGCTGATAAGGCATGAGGGATACTTTTCTGTTTTTTGGGGTATATTAGACTGATGGAGTTTTTGGGTATTCTATTACATTCTGAACACTAATTTTGGCTTAGAAAGTATTAATTACTAAAGGTTTTTGAGTTTAATTAGAGTGAGACATGGTTATTGATTGAAATATTGAAATAAATTATTTAAATACAAAATAAAACCAATTCGAGGGAAAGGTTCTATCTTAACAAAATTATTAAGACAAAAAATATCTTCTTCTATTTACAATCTTGATTATCTTACATATCTCACGCAGCTTCTCCCAGCTGCTTCTCTCACTATAAAAGATATCTTCTCCCTGACACTGATTTCAATAAGATTTTAGAGGCCGAGTAGTTAACATCTAGATATAATTCAGCCATGGATTTGCTCAGTTTAGAGGAATGCTTGCTCATAGCCCAAAGAACTCTACCAGAAAGTGATAAATATAACCTAAAGATACTCAAATCCGAGCTAGATCTGGGCTCTAATGATCTAATGGGATATATGGGAGAATACTACAAATTTCGTTTAATAGTTGAAGACACTTTAAAGCAAGAGAAATACGACCTGGAATATTTTATCAAAAGTTTGCCACGTCAAAATGAACCCCAGAGAGAGGAATGTGAACGCAAGGGAGTTTTCCTCAAAGAGTCGGCCTTGTACACAAAGGTGCTGCCTAAGGTACAAAAATATGGTGAGAAAAAGGAGTCATAAAAAGTAATAATTAAATACTAGACCTTACATTTATTTTAAATATTTTTTCTTAGCCACCAAAAAACTCTTTCCCAAGTGTTATTACAGTCGAAATGATATTTTAGTCTTGGAAGATCTTACCCAGAATTACAGACACCTCAAACCTTCGGAAATCTATACAATAGATCATTATAAACTAGTGTTGGAACACTTGGCGGAACTACATGCCTCTAGTATAGCCTGGGAGGAAACGGAGCACTTGAATATCCAAGACAGCTACAAGGATGCCTTGAATGAGTTGCTCTTAAGTGCGGATAATTCCTGGTTCGTGACGGGACTTAAGGTAGGTATTACTTTTTAAATAATATTTATATGTTTATAAATTTTAAAATATTTCTTAGGCCATAGTATTCCTGGCAGCCCGTCATCCAAAATATCAAAACGCAGAGGCTCAGAGTTTTATTAAAAATAAACTGTTCAATCTTCTAACTAAAGCTGAGGAATTTGTGGCACCCTCAAAGACCATAAGAAATGTACTTTGCCATCGTGATACCTGGGATAGGAATATATTTTTCCAGTTTGAAAAGGATACATCCATTTTGCCTAAAGCCTGTTGCATAGTGGATTTCCAATTGACCAAGTATTGTTCTCCTACTTTAGATGTTTTGTTTCTACTCTACATAGTGGCCCCTGCAAAAGTCAGGGAGGAAATCTATGAAGAGTGTCTGGAGCACTATCACAAGTCCTTGGAGTCTCACCTTATAAGGTTGGGTTTGCCTACAAATATCATAACCAGAGAGAACTTCCTGGAGGAGTGCCGAAAAATGCGATTTGCTGCCTTAATTATTTGGGCTCTGACAGAACCTCAGACAAAAATGTCAGTCAGTGTTTCAAATAGTTTGAGAGCTGCAGAGCCAGAGAAGTTTGATTATTATCTAAACTGTGATCGCAGTGAACTGTTGCTAAGGGTAATGGAGATACAACCGGGCTACGAGGAGACTATCATGTTGCCTATCCAAGAGCTAGTGGATTATCTCAGGGCGAATGAGAATTTATATGCCTAGAAAAAAGAGTTTTTGTGAGTTATCTTAATGTATGCTTATCGTTCTTTGAACTTGTGTTAAAAATAAAATTAATTATTAGACTTTATCTTTTGAAAATTGTATTTTATTTGGAACTTATATTTGTAGAGAGCAAGGCCTAACTAGAGTTACATAAAATACGTGTTTAGGTAAATTTCGACAATAATTTTTAGCTAGCTAAAAAATGTCAGGCAAACATGGCTGGAAGCTGGCTCATCCTCATCATCCTGCGGCGGAATTTGCATAGCAAGTTGAGAGTTTTCCAAGTAAATTTCCAAAAGGCAGCGCAGCTACTTAATCAGTCCAGCAATCCTCGTCATCCTCCTCATCAAAGTCCCTCACATTGAAATCCTCGTGGAACAGGTCCTCGCCCTCCTCCTCCGAGGACTCCGACTGTCATCTGTGGCCATTGATGCGCTGCGGGAGACTGACCACACCCACGCCTTTCGGTGGCCTGGGTATCCTTATGCTGGTCGAAGGACCTGCCAAGTTTGATGTAGAACCCGAAGCCGAACCCGGGTTCGTCTTCCCCGAGACACTGGGTATCAGTTGGGCATTCAGCATGGTCGTGTGCTCAAAGCAATTGCAACAGTACTTATCGCATCTGATGACCAGTATCAGACCAGCCATTAGCCAGATAAGCAAACCTGGCCAGGAGTGAACGGCACAGCCGCTGAACAGGATAACGCCCATCAGCAGGGACATGCCGCAGAGCACGGGACTCACATTGATCACACTGCCCGTGTATTTTGGTATAAAACCCATCATAAAGGTCACAATGAGGACGCCAATGCCGCCGGTCAGGGTTGCCGGTGCCCAGTGCATCATCAAACCAGCGACGCAGAGAGCTATGCCCAAGGCGATGACCACAATGGCAAAGATGGTGACCCTCCAAGAGCTCACCGTGGGCACTCGCACGCTGCGCTCCAAGGGACCTGCTGTGGTTACCTGAGATTTAAGGACATTTATTATATTTTACAGATGATTTTTTTTGTAATAATTTACCTTGATCTTCTCGCGATACTCATCCACAATGGCATCTATGTCCGTGGAGGTGTCTGAATCGCTTTTGTCAAATTTTTCAGGATACTCAAAGTCAGAGGGCTGAAGATAAACAATAAATATAATTCATAAATTAATAAACTTAATAAAAATATATATACTTTAAAAAATACTTTACTCACCGGGGGCTCTCCATCAGACAGTATAGTGGACTCCACATCCCTGCCCTCTCGCTGCGGACAAGGCGATGTGGGCTCACCCAACAGCAGCCACTCCTTCTCCAGCTCCTGCTTATTCCTAGGCTTCGTCTTGGGCTTCTTCAAGCCCGAATGCTTGGGCAAACCTATGTTCCAGAGGCTTCTCTTCAGGCGACTAGAGCTGGAGGTTGCTGCACTGCTGCAGCTACTACTTTTGGCTATCGGTGCTGTGGACAATCTACTGTATGACAGTGAGGACTCGCTACTAGGTGCCATGAACTTGGGTCTATAGGGGGTATATAGCAAATAAAAAGCCCTCAGGAACACCCCACCCATATGGCCAGCAGCCAAGGTATAACTCAAATGCTGCAAGGGACAGGCAAAGGCCAACATGGCACACATGCTTCCGGCTATAAAAACAGCTAACACGGGATTGCCACTCTCCGAGCTCTCGTAGCTGATCTGTTTGGACAGTATCCTCCACTCCGAGGTGGCCAACCGTACCACAATCCCATAAAGCTCCGGAAAGAGCTCCAAAAAGGCCGCCGAGCTGGTGAGGAGAAGCATGCAAGCCGAGGCAGGAACCAACTTGTGGAAGCCACTCTCATCCAGGATGTTGAACAAAGGCACGGCCACATAGTCCTCGTGGGTTCTAAGGTTTAAAAATATATATTTAATGGTTATATATATATCTGTAGAATATATATTTTCCACTCACATGTAGTGCACTACTGTGGAAAGACAAATGGCTGTCAGCAGTAGCGAAATGCTGACCAATCCGGTGATTAAGGTAATGGTGAACCTTCTACTCCGATGCTGTTGCGGCCAATCGCTGGGGAAGGAGTACGTGAGCAGGGCGGCGGCCAGGAAGACCTGCAAAGGGGAATGGACATGGCCACAGTTATAACCCAGATAATGCCGCTAATAACAGCTAAGCTAATAACAGACGACGTTCCCATTTGTCTGCAACTGTGTATTTGTTCGAGTTACTAAACCGTTTGGTGTTCTTCTTAGGGTTTATATAATGAAAAATAATAATATGGCACTTAAAAACATATCGAAAATATTGAAAGAACAAAATTTATCGAACATAATAATACAAATATTCGCAATTAATGTTAAAATATCTATTAAAATCAAAGATACATCGAGAAAATATCGATTAGTTTATTTAAAAATTAGTTAAAATTAAATTTAATGAGATGGAAATTGGATCAATACAATTTAAAGTATATCGATTTATCGCTTATATTTTGCAACGTTAAAATGTCATTTTATTTACTGGGCGTTGCGCTAAATATTGATGAGGTATCGATGAGTAGTACTTATAAATGAATAAAGAAAATATTTTTCTGTAATTAAACATACCTAAATAAAAAAAAATAATATAAATTCCATTAATACAATACAAAAATTCTCTTTTATATATACAACTTTTAACTTACAGCTTTCTTAATTATAATATTTATTAAGCTTCCCTTTAAAGGGTATTCCCTGACTCAACTATGCCCTAAAACTCAACCTTTTCCCTCTGCTTTTTACTGTCTGACTGCTGACTTTTCCTCCGCGGTATGCCGGTGATAAAGGGGGGGGCAAAAAAACAAAAACCAAACCCGCCAGTACGTGTCATAATCAAAAGCCCGTATCCTGTGGCTCCAGCTGTGGTCACGCAATTGTTCCCAGTCACGGCAGCGAAAATCGATACGAGCCAGAGGGAAAAATAACAAATAAAATACAAGGGGGAAGCCCACGAAACAGAACAGAACTGAACTCAGACTGGCACAGTGCACTGACCCAATAACGATAGAGGAGGAGGAGAAGGCCGAGCTGGAGATGTCGCCTACTTACGCTGCTAATGCCATCCGGCTGGAAGGAGTGCTCCGACGACCAGGCCACAAGATCGCCCCGCCACCAGCCCACGGCGCTCAGAATGGCGTTGAGGCCAAACATGCCAAGTGTCAGGATGAGGCTGAAGGCCCTCGAGTGCTGTGAATTAGTTAATGCAAGTGAGTGGGAAGCTGGAGGGGAGAGGAATCCAAGATGAGTTACCTCCAGGCCCAGCATGAACATGCCCGTGACTAGGAAGACAGCGGAGACCCCAAGCACATCCGGCCAGGGCTCGTTCGTGGGTGCATTGCGGCCTGAAAGTAGGCAACACTTTAATTTTCACAACACAGTTCGTGACGAAATATTGGGCACACTCTTGCATAAATTAAGAGGTGAAAGCAAAATTGTGTTGAAATAAAGTGTGCTGGCAAGTCAAAATATGGCAAGAAAATTGTTTAAAATTAGTTTAAAATATTTTTGTATGATTATAAAGCTTGCATCGTGTATATAACACTTTTTAAATTATAACTGTTTTTTTATTCAAACCAAATCCCCTTTTAACTCACCCAGTATTAGGATCCTTGCCAAACCCCCTGTCATGGCATCTAGACAAGCACTCAGGGTCCTGGCCAAGGCAGCACAGGCACACATGGCGGCCAAGGCATCCAGCCAAATGGCCAAAAAAAGGCAGCCAAAGTCGAATTTATTTGTGGCCCTCACATAAGGCATTTGCAGGCTGCGCAGACTGGTCTTGCAGCGAGCTAAATATTAAGAATAATATATTAAATATATTTCTAAATTATTAAACTAAAATATATCAATTAATACAGAACCCCACCTGCCATGGTACCATAAATAGTGGCCAAAACAACAGCAAAGAGCAGACACGGCGCCGATGCCTCATTGTAGACAATCAGATAGGATATTACCGAGGTTCCCAGAGCCAGGCGGGCGCCACTCCCACTGCAGAGCACGTCCAGCAGGCTGGAAGGACAAATTAAATTGAGAAAATTAAAATAAATTACCCGGCAGAATCGTCCTCTCTCGTCTCTAATGAATACAAAATTGTGCAAATTAGGAGAGGTTTCCTTTTTCCGCCATCTTAGGGCGGCTTAGGATTTGCGGAGGAAGTAAATGCGGGCAGTCAGAACAGAACGTGGTTTTACTTTTTCCTAATTAGTTTTTAAGTTGCTGTTTAATTAGGGTTTTTTTATTTAGATTTAAAACAAGAATATTACCTTACTTGAGTATAAAAATAATTAACAGAACAAAACTTAGCGATTAAAGTCCTGGCCTATGGCTTTTCATGACCAGAAAAGGGGTTTAATAGGTGGGCTGACCTACAAATACTTTAGTACGGAAATTTAAAATTTTATTCTTACTTATAAACCGCTTTTATTAATTTAAAATGTCAAACGGTGTTAATTTAAAGTGGCCTTTAAAACAAGTAGAAAAAATATGATTTAGGAGATACAAAATGAGCTCTCTTAATGACACTTTGAATTATATCCATTTATTTTTATATTAAAAAAGTAAAAAAGAAATAACTACCTTTCTGTAAATATATTTCTAGCCAAAATCCTTTTTTAACCTTAATCAAAAATTACTTATCAAATTAAAAACTCAAATTCCAGCAGATAATTAAAGAATGAATTCTTAATTCAAGCAAAGAAAATGTTTACTTAACCAATTGTTTAACTTCTGAACAGGAAAAGTTTCCTCTCAAATATTTGTTTTTCCAATGGAAAAGTGGGAAAAACCGTAGCCGAGTGCAATGGTCTGCATAAAACCAAAGTGACGTGACGACTCTGTCACCCTGCCAGGACATGACTTTTGTGGTTTGAAGGAAAAACCCACACACAGCCACAACTGTGACCACAGGACAAACACAGGGACACAGAGGACATGCAAATTTGTGCCGGGCAAATTTCTTTTATCTTGGCGCCAAGCTGACAATTAGAAAGGGGAACTTAAAAAAAAAGAGAAAATAATTTTGAAAAACATGTCACAAAAGTCAACAAATATATATTTACAAATATTCTCATCCTAAAAATATATATATATATTTCAGCTTCTTTAAAAATATTTTATTAATATTTTAATGAAAAAGAAAATACTTAAAAAAAAAATCATGACTATTTTTCTCAGTGCTTAAAACCAAGAGGATAAGCCGTCAGAGGAGCCTCCGAGCTGTTTGCTCTCTGTGGCTTGGCTCGGCTCTTGGATGCCGTGACTCACTCATTGGGGGCGCAGGCTGTGTCCCGGGGATATCCTGTTACGCCATTGGAAATTTGAGCTACCCTCACACATACACACACAGCCTGGAGCCAAGAGCCACAATCTTAGCCACTGCCACTGCCAATTTGCTGCTGATTGTAATTATGTGTACATTTCGTGCATATTTTAAGCAGCTCGATTATCCCAATTACAGGACTAGCTGGCAGGCTCCTTGGCCTTGCTTGTCGCTAATAATAACAATTTGTGAAATTTTATGCATTATTTTTTGCATAGTTTTCTTTGCTTTTTGTATCTATTTTTAGCTGAAAAGAGTGCAAACTTATGCACAAGTAAATAAATAAACAAATAAAACAAATAGCATACCAAGTCCCCTTAATTTGCCTGTCTCTCTGTCTATTTATTTTGCTACTGCATGTGTAGGCTTTCAGTAAGTATAGAAATAAATTGAAAACGTGGCTAACAGAGAGAAAACAAAATGGGAACAAGTTTTATGTGTGGGAAGAGGGGAAACCCCCAATGTAGATAATCACTTGGTGGGTATGATGAAATAATTACAATAAAAGAATACTTAAATACTTAAATAATTCCCAGGAACAGCATAAACTTAATTGAGAGTAATCATGCAAGAAATACAGCAGAAAACATCACATAAAGTGTTATTAAAAAGTGGTTTAAGTAATAAATTTACACAGGGTTTTTTTATGTTTAATAAACAAGACAAATCTGGGAAATAGGGGCAAATAGTTTTATTATTTCATGAAATGCAGTCTTTTATTTTACTTATTTGTTTATTTACTTTATTAAATTATTTATTTTAATGCCATATAAAGGGTTATAAAAAAACTTATTTTATTTTAAGAAAAAAATCTGTTAAAAATCTAAATTATATATGTTTTATTTTAAATGCAAAAATAGGATTGCAAATATAAATAAAGTAACATTTTGTTTATTTAAAAACCTTTCAAGAATCTTGATTATCTTTATTTAATTTGTAATGCAATATTGTTTACATTGTTGAAGACATTTTAGTAGTTTTAGTTTTTTTTTAGTAGGAAAATCTACAAGTCATGCTGATAGTGGAATATATAGTGTTAAATGCGTATTAAATGCACAAACTAAGGTTGAAAACAGCCATAAAATCATTAATAATTATGACTTAATAACAAGTTAGTGTTTAACAAGAAATCCAGAACACTCTTATAAAGCATACCACAAGTGGAAAATTGAATGAAAATAAATATATTTATATACAAAAAAAAATCAAGACACACTCCTCTTTCTTAGTCTTTTATTTTCTTTCTTAAAATATAATAAAATTCTTCTCCGAAACCCTTTTAATTTAATTTCCAAAGCTTACCATGCAGGCATATATCAAGTATACGCACTGCGGGCCAAGGCAAAAGTCGAGAGTCAAAAGGCAAGCCCGTAGGCGATACACTTGCCAGTCAGTGTGACGCCGCTGCCGCCAGAAAGGGCACAACAAAAACAAAATGAAATCAAAAGAAAAAGAAAAACCAATAGCATACAGAAGACAACAGAAAAACAAAATCGTAGAAGAAAGAAAGGAAAACCCACACACACTCATGGCAATCAAAAATCAATTTATTGATTACACACAACAAATATCAGTCATAACAACTAAATAGATATGGCAGAATGAGTATATATATGACACAAATGGATATATCCTACCTGCCACTCGACATGATGATATCGCTTTTGCGGGTTTCCCTTTTCAGGTCTGGCACTTGGCCAGATTCAAAATCGTAGGCTAGGGGCTGGCATTATTTTCAGCCCAGGAGATGGTTGATCTTTAATTCTTTTTGGTAACTTTTGGTAACACAAAAAAACTTTAACACCTGACACTGGGCCACAGGCACAATTGATGATGAGCTTTTTGGCCTTTAATTGGCTCACACACGCGTTCGCAGTCAGAGACTTGCTCCTTGACACGTAACCTGGGAAAATTCGTGAAAATTTCGACGGTGGCAACGCGAAACCGCTCGCCCAAATTGGCCGCAATCCACTGACTGCTCACTTGAAGCTTTTCCGCTTTTCCACTTGGCCCAAGAAGCTTTCACCCGATTCCGACAAAGCGCACAGCTGTTCCGGATTTTGATTCGGAATGAGAACTGCTGTCCTGCGCAGTGCATATTGTTTACGTTTACAGTTGGTTGGCCTGCTGTCATATATGTATGAATATGCTCTCACGGAAAAGCGGAAAATTGTACTGGGTAAGGGAGAGGGAGAGTCCAAAAGGGTCATTGCTTTTGATGCTACTCAAGTGCTGGCCAAGTGCAATCTCCTTTGCATAGCTAATAAATGACATTTTAGCATGGACTGCTCTCGGTAGCCTTCATTTTTCCCAAGGTAGTTGAGTTTCCTTGGGAATTTTTGTTTAATTTTCAAATATATGAAGGAAAACTGATGCAATCTGTACTCTTTAAGTGATAAATAGAGTAAGAAATGTTAGGAAATTATATAATTATAAGTCAAGAAGAGTAACATCCATCCAATTTTTACCAGTAATTTTTATTTTATAGTTATAAATCAGGGGGAAATATGTATACACAAACTGTGTGCAAGAATACATAATTCACTATTTCTTAATATTTATAACTCCATATCCATTTAAAACCTTGTTCTATTATTAGAATATACTCAAGTGTGCATTTTAGCTGAATTAAGCCAGAATATCAGGTTTAAAGCATCTCAAAAAATAGTCGTCTAGACTCTAGACAACTTGTTTATAATTTTGGTTTCTGGCTTAAATAATAGATGCAAAGAATAGCATGCATTTGAAGTCACGTAGAAAAATGCAAAGTGTTTAGTTTGAACAATAAAAAAAAGTTAAGACAGAGAAGTAATTAAATAAAATATAAAAATATAATTGAATTGTTTTGTAAGCTTAAAAATAGAATGAAAGTCTAGTATTTTAAAGGCATTTAAAAATAAAGCACATGCTGATTTGTGCAAAACAATATTTAAACATCGCTTAGGAACAAAGGTCCATTTGTTTAGATCATCCTTGAATCTTCTTGACATCTGTTCTCCTCCTCCTCTTATTATATAATAATTTGCATTCTATTTGCTCGCAGAATCATCATCATATCCTAACTTGTTAAAACTGACATTTATCTGAGAAGACGACGACCTTGACTTGCTCAAATGACTCCCGCAAGTTGTGCTAAAATTTGAAACAAACAAACGTGGAGTAAAGCAGCCAAAAAATAAACAGTTAAGAAGGCAATCAAGCCTGATCGTAGGAAGACCTTGTGGTTATCAAACAGATAAACAGACAGAATCGCAACCAAAGTCCGATCGAGAGTGTTCTATTTTCTGCTTTATTTTTTTGCGGTGAAAGGGTAAACTCAAACTAGTGGAGCGGGCTTTATGTCTAGACTGTAGAACGAAACGAGTTTCTGGAAAACAATGGCCATAAAAAAAAGAAACCATAAAAGCCGGCAGTCAAACTATCCAAACTTATAACAAACCATTTAATTCGAACGTGTGCACTTCAGGAGCTGGATTTTGAGTGGCTTTATATTTTTTAGAGGCTGCTCTCGTGAAGCTAACGACTACAGACCGACTCCGACCTTCTCCAACCCAAAAATAATAATAATACAAAAAAACTACAGCCAAAAATTGTCTGTTGTTTTGCCTTTTTACTTATGATTTATTTTTAAGATATGTTTTGGCTAAGGCTAACTTGTCTTTCTTTGGGTGAAATTTATAGATATTTTAAGCCGCCTTTGTTGGCCTAGATTTTCCTTATATTTAATCAAGAAATCTTCAGGTCGGTGATAATGATCAAACGATTTTCTTACAACATTTGTAGTCTTACAACAAATGCTGACAGATGTTCGTCGATTAGACTTTAGAGCATTTATGTTAATTGAAATCAAAGCCAGAAACAATATAATCAAAATTCAATGCCATTTCGGGCTTTACACATAAGATTTAGTGTTTCTGTTTGTCTATTTTTTCGATTTTTTTTTTGTCTATGGGCTTTGGGAATGCGGCTCTATGAAGAAGTCGGAAGTTGTTGGTCAGGTTTACAAAAACTAAGACTTTGTGAGAAGAAGCAATTATGATTTTTGGTTAAAGAATAAGGGTATCATCTGGTTTCTTACATATATTTTCGATTTCTTTTTCGCTGAGTCAGAATTACTCTACTAAGTTTAGAGAAAAAAAGAAAAATAGTTTTTTAATTAACATATTTTTGACTTGGTAACCAAAACGGATTTTTGAAATTTAAATTCTTGCTAAACATCGAATTTGTTTGACTTTTATCTAGTGGATTTAACAATTTGTTATTATATAATATTTTACCAATATTTTATATTGGATT
>JAEIIJ010007067.1:0-11601 GCA_018904815.1 Drosophila ogumai
ATAGATTTTAATCCCTTTTTCATAGTAACTAAATTATAGAGAATTTCCCCTGGTCCTCTCAGCTTCACTTAGGTGTTCAGTCTCCGCCTTTACTCCATCTCTGGGCCTTCACCAAGTGGCTACATAAAAGCAGCGACTTCTGGCAACATTGAAAACAGACGCTGGCACTTCTCTCCGACACACCAGCGCCGTTTGCCGCTACAAGGATATGAAAGAAGGACCAAGACGACGCCCACGAAAAAATATATATATATATATATATTTAGGTGGAGTGTCTCCCTCTCTGTCTCTGCGCCGTCGATCACAAACACAAACAGCCCGGGCCAAGTGCCACAGACAGTGACAACTAAGCAGGAGCCATATTGCCAGGACCCCCCCCTAAAATCCTCTCAGAGCCCCGGACTACGTTGCGCCGCAGAACATGCTTTAAATTTTTTAATAACGCCGGGCTACAAGAGCGCTGACGCCCACGTCCGGACCTGGGATCCGGATCCGGCTTTCGTGCCCGATGACGACGGCAACCGGGCCCCGCCCAGCACTGCTCCCTGGGTCCCCTCCCCGAAGCCTCGTCATTTGCACAGAAGTTATGTAAATTAATGTTTACTTAAGTTCCCCATGTTATTTCTTCTTCGCAATTTTTTTTTACGTTTTTGCCTTGCACTTTCACAATGTTTCCTACTTCAAAAAAACAAAAGTAGACAGCGGCAGCTCTGGAAATGAGGTGGTGCTCAGTGCTGTGTAGTTAACGTTATTTTGAAATTATATTCAACTAAAATTAAATATTTTTTTATATTTTTTATTATTTATTTGAGTAAATAAAAATTTTTTTTTTCTCTCTATATGTTATTCTGTATTTGTATTGTATTTTAAATTGTAATAAAATCTTTAGTTATCTTGAAGCCGAAAGAAAGGCACAAAGAAATACCTTTAAAAACAAATAAAATATATATATAAAATAAAAACAGTATTGAATTTTACATTTTGCAATTTTGTACTTATATTTTGGATAATTTTAAAGTGGCTTCTTTGGCATCTCTATCTCCCCTAAAAGGTTAGCTCCAACAAAAAAAATTCGCAATAAATTTTGGCAGCCGCTTCTGCAATTTAATAAAAAGCTTTCCAGGAGGAAGGCAAGCAGGCAACCCAAAGGAAGACAGAAAGCCATCCCTAGTATAAACAATCAAGCTTATTATTGAGTCAAATGGCTGAGTAAATATATGAGCCAAAATTATGGCAATGGCATGCAAATGAAATGGCCAGGGCCAGAGGAGAGTTGGGTGCTGGGGATTATGAAGCCATTATCCAAAACACTTCATTGAAATCGTCGCCGCAGAAATTTAATTTAAACATCGGCCCCAGGCTGCCGCAGTACTCCTTCGTCCTTCCGACCGGCACATGCAACAAGTGAGTGAGAAGCACACGAGCCAAAGTCAAAAGGCAAACACTCCGACTCAGTTGTCCTTCGCATATTTCCCCCTGTGAGTTTCCTTGAGTTTCCCTGAATTTCCTTGAATTGATAGGCACGCAAAACGTGCCTGGCATGCAGGAGGAGGACATGCCATGTGGCCCCAAAAGGGACATCGAATCAAATGCAATTTTCTGGCCAATAGAACACTTTGTACCGGATACACCTAAGGCCATTTCGTAACATCCTTTCCTCCAGTTCATTAGCAAATCAAACTTCCGTCTTGCAAGACATTTCTGGCATGTGTCCGTGGCGAAAAAGGGACGAAATTCCTGCTGGCTGACCAGCGAAATTTGCATTCCTTGAACCCTTGAACCCAAGGACAAGAAAACCTCTTGTTAGCTGGTAATTTGATTTAAGGCTTTGTGCCTCTGACTGAGAAAACCACAAAGGGCTTAGTGGTCAGCAGGGATTTACAGGCAAATGGCAGATAATTATATCGAGAGAAGAGTTATAAGTTAATTTTTGTTAATGGAAGATTAGTTTGTGGGTTTAATATTATATTTTTAGCATTTCCGCACTTTAAAACAAAATTAAAATCACCTTTAAATGCTCTCAATAGACTCCCCACTGAAATCATTTTGGTAAACCCAAAACCAAGGACAAATTTAATCTCTTTTATTTTTAAAGACTCGCCACATTTCGCCAGCTAATTTTCCATTTCCCCCAAAAAACGGAATCTAATCAACTGCTGGACCCCGGCTCCGCTTCAAAAAGAATTTGCATAATATTTTTGGACAAAGTTTACGGTGTGCTCTCTCGCAGACAGAGACTCAACAACAAGGTTTCCACAACTTTGCGTTAATTTTCTAAATATTTTCTAAAATTTTCAAATTGCATTTGGAGCAGAGCAGCGGCGACGACGACGACGACGACGATGAGATGGAGATGCCGCAGGGCGATCCCAAGCCAGGTTGCCGTGCTCGGGCTCACTCAGCACCCACAACCGGGTACAAGTTGAATTTTATAATTTAAAATTATGAACTAAAATAATTTAATTTTTGTGTGGCTGGCACGCAGAGAGCTCCGACGCTGTGGATGATGAAGCAGCCCCCCGGGCGGCATTTGCTGGGCAAACACGGGCAGGAAATTAAGTGCACTATACGTAAATATATATACATG
Source organism: Drosophila ogumai (assembly GCA_018904815.1). Lineage (NCBI taxonomy): Eukaryota > Metazoa > Arthropoda > Insecta > Diptera > Drosophilidae > Drosophila > Drosophila ogumai. The sequence continues at coordinate 2,588 of JAEIIJ010007067.1, forward strand.
TGTATATATAATAAATAATGGCTGTTATTGTGCACAACAGCAAATACAACAAAAGCGCGTTGAGGCTATAAATATGTATGAAGGTTGCTGCACCAGCAAAGAATGCAATTTCCCTCGAAAATCCTACATTTGACATCGCGTGCTCGGCGGCGATTTTCCCGCTGCATTGGCCAATTCTGAGGAGAGCCAGTCGGCGAAGATAATAACGATAATTAAGCCAAGCGGCAAACCAAATCTCTGATTTGAGTGACATGCAACAACAAAATAATCAGCAGCCAGTGCGTCAGCGGGTGTGTGTGTGAGAGTGGCCGCCATTTTGGGGGCTGTAACACTTCCGGCCATCATTGTCAACATGTCAACTAATGAAAGTTGGGGTCAGATTCGGATGCACCCAGAGAATAGAGCAGAATTTAAAAAGTATAAAAGGTCAACCTCAATTAAAATGCGAATTCATTTCAATTGGTATTAACTTATCGATTAAATCGATATAAAATCAAAATTTTATAAATATTTTATATTTAATGCATTAATTTAAAATAATTTAAATATCTTCTGTACGTTAAGATGTTGTTTGTTTTTCTCTATAATTATTAAACAAATAAAAAATAATTCCTTAATCTTAATGCTCTTAATTGATTAATTGTTCATCTGTTTTCCCTCTCTGCATAGGAATTTTCCATTGGCTGTGTGGTTTTTTTCAATGATTCCTTGCTTTTTCTGTTTTTATCTATTTGTAATTATTATTATTTTTTTTTTAGCTGTTGTTTTTATTGAAATTATGATGATGGGGCGGAGGCGACTGCTGCATCTGTTGAGCTTCCCATTGCGTGTAAGTTCATTATGTTGCCATCAAGAGTTGTTGTTGTTGTTCCTTTTGTTCATGGTGTGCCTGATACATCCAACAACAATTACACCAACAACAATTACAACAACAGCAACACCAACAACATCCGCAGTCGCAGTTGTCTGGCCACCATTGCAAATTTCTACATGGCCGCTCAACTGAAAATTGTTTGTGCAGTTTTATTTTTTACACATCTTTTTTGTTGTTTGCTTTTTGTTTTTGTTTCTGTTTTTATTCACATTGTTGATGGCTTTGTTGTTTTTGGTTGCCTGTTGTAAATTGCAATTTCCCGTTGCTTGAGCTTGAGCTGCGGCCATTGTTGTTGTCGGCTCTGATTATTTATTATTTTAATTTATTTATTTTAATCCATCACCCAGAAGGCTTATCAAGTGATGTGGTTAATTTAATTACAGCTCATTAATTATTGTAAACTTATCGAAGTGGTAATTCAAGTTGTAAAAATCCTGATCTTAATGTATCTGGGTTTGTTAATCGAATAATTATCAGGCTTAAAAGGCAATAAGGAAGAGAGTGTGTGTGTAAGTTATTCAATAATTGCAATTAAAATTAAATGTTATGCAAAACTGTAATCAATAATATTTTTGTATAACCTTAATTTGCCTACAAAAATCATTAACCATGTCAGAAAGTATTACGACATATATTTAATCTAATTTGAAAAATATTACAACTTATTTAAATTTATTTTAAAATAAATCAAGAAGTTTATATAATAATAAATTTATTTCTGACCTTATAATACTATTTGTTCCATTTAAATCTAATAATGTACAACAAAAACAATTCAAAATATTTTCGAAAACATTTTCGAAACATCCCCTTGCCACCCTTAAAGCCACCGCTTCGCTGCGTCCTTCCCCGGAAAGCAATCGAAGCCGACTAAATTGTGAAAAACTCCCCCTGAAACTCCACAAGTGCTTCGCTGTTTTTTAGCCAGGCGGAAAGGACTCCCAATTCACGCATGTCCTTGGCGAGTGGAGCTCGTTGGGATTGTGATTTTCGGGTTTGTGAACTCACTAAATCCCCGGCTGGCGCCACCTGGAACTGCGTGAATTATAAAATCAGAAAAAATAAAACAGAAGAAGTAGCAACATCTCGGCGAACATCGTCAGGCCCAAATGCGAGCCGGGAAAGAAATCACGTAACTGTCAAACATCCCCTCATATCTCTCATTTCATGTTGATCGACTGTGGGAAATCGCGGCGAGAGAGCTTTGAATTGGGTTCCCAGTTTGCGGGGGAAGATGAACGAGCCACTCGCCGGAGTTGAAGAGGAGATCCCAAGTCGCCGATAGGGCGGCAAATTCACACATGTCTTGCGGATTATAATACCGGCAGTTCACAGGTATCACACTCTGCGAATGCCAGTGCCAGTGCCAGTGGGTTTCTCTGCACTCTATTCTGAGCCGTCGTGGGTGCGTTTTGGATCTCAAATTTGGGATCTGTTTTGGGGTCTTGAGATCCGAGGTTTGCAGCCGCTTTTTGGCAGCCGCTCGCTGGCTGTCACGTCTTGCAGTCTTCAGCCGGCTGCACGGATGGGGGAAATGAGTAATGGATTCGAGTGAATAATTCTTAGAAAATGAGATTTTGTCTGCTGAATTTATTATGATTTCTAGCTGCCTGCCTGGGAAGTGAAATTTGGAAAAAGAATGGTTTTTAGGCCTCGGAAACCAGAAGAAACGAGCGGAAGGCATTTCTGTTTGATAGAAGATTTTCAGTAGGGAGTTGCACTAACCTTTCAATGGAGTTTTAAATATTTAAACATACTTCTATATACATTTTTCCATTTACTAGAAAAATGCTCTTGAAAGGGTACAGAAATCTTTCGATTTGGCTAACCCATTGTCTTTATTTCGGTTCAAGCACCTTGCATGTCTTGAGATTGGCACAAATCTGGCTCAGTTTTAATTAAATAACTTTCCTTATCTGCAAGTCTGGCATTCTCCCAGCTCGCCTACAACTCCATTATCCATTAGCTCTTGGCTTTTTAGCCTGGCTATTTTATTCTGGGCCATTTCAAGTGGCATCCATGGCACGCTGCAGTGAACACCGACTTGTGGAGTTGGAAATGCAAGTTGATACACAGAAATAAATGATACACAGAAATAAATATAACATAATGTGGTAACTAAAAATATCTTTAAATGATCTGAATAATATCCTTAAAACTAAGTCTAAATAAGACTAAACCCAAGCTGGTTTGAATTAAGACCCATTTAAGCTCAAAATGCGGCACCCATTTGGTTCCCGTGTAATGATAGTTGGCTTTTGTGGATGTCTGGAATTGGATATGCAGAGGAGCGTATCATAACCGGATCGCTTTTGGAGCGAAGAGCGTGAACCCCCGAGTGCAATGTGCAGGTTTACTGGAGCGTTTTAAGGGAGGAAGGGCAGGGGACTTTTATTAATGGACAAGTCCACGCAGAGTCCACGGCGTCCACGAATCCACGGAGATAGACAAGAGATCTCTTGGCCAAGATAGCCACGGTCAAGTTCACAGCGTTTCATTAGCGTGTAACGTCGGCGAAATTGAAAATGTAACGGATCGCCGGGGAAGGATCAACGATAAGGATCTCTCTCTTGCTCGCTCGGCCTCTAAGTGGTTTATTGATATGCCATGGCTAAAGGACACGGCCTTTGCACCTGCCTAGATCAAGGTGAAGGGATCCTTAACGCTCGTTTCTCCCCATTTTCCAGCTCCTGTTTTCCCCGGCTCTTCTCTGGTAATTATAAAATGACGCAGCCGTTTCTTGTGTTTCTTCTTCTGCTTCTACCAGACACACGATGATCACCTTGAAAGTAAAAGTCGCTCAATGCATTTTTATGTTAATTCTTCTGGCGGCTTCTTAGCCAGCAGCAGCATTGCGCGCAAAAATGTATTAAATTAAAACAAACAAATAATGAATAATAAGCGGCGGTCGAGAGTGAAAAATACTCGTTAATTTGCATAAGACGCGAGCGGAAGTCAGGCGGCGAGAGTGTGAGCGCCGAGTGAGAGAGCCAGAGACCAGTGATCGACAGCTGATGCGAAGAGAGTACAGTTACTCGGCCAGCTGATCGCGGGCATTTCTCATTATTATTTTTTATGCTCAGCTACTCGTCACTTTTCCATTGGCATGCAAAGTGCTCATTAAATCGGACAGACACATGCTAATTAGATTAGGTTTGTTGAGCCACCGGATTAACTTATTTTGCCGGTGATATGTATAAGGTGGATTACCGATTACCATTAAAGGGGGAGTTGAAACCAGGAAAACGAAGTCTTTAGTAATTTCGCCTTAACTGGTCATTAAAGTGAGTGCTATATATTAGTTTTCCGCATTTTTCATTACAGTTTTCTATTGTGAGGAAATGGATTGCTATAGAAAAAGTTTAACAGAAAAGAAAGAAAATTGGTTTTTCACGTCTAAAAAGATGGTGTTTCTCTACTTGAAATTGTTGAAAACTTAAGTCGCTTCTTGGATCAAGAAGTCCATAGAAACCCTGAATATTTTGTAGAATTCTTCGGTTTAAATTTTCATAATTTTCAATATTTGCTTGGTGAAACACTTGGTTCTTTTGGCGCTTCTTTCAAATGGAACAAAACCAACACATTTGCAAAAGCTTTGAAAATGTTGAAAATCGCAGGGCTCTCGCTTGCTCTGTGAGGTTGCAAGAGCGAGTGCGAGAAAGTGAGCACCTCTTGTGCTCTTCCGAGCCTTCCAGTGCACTGGAAGTACCGGCACCGGCTATGGCCGTCTCCCTCGCACCGCCGTCCGTCCTGTGGGCGTTGCCCGTCGTTTGTGCTCAACCGCTTCCAGTGCGCACGCTCGCCGCTCAGAGAGTGGGCGTTGCCAGAGCGCAGCGCAGACGCAGTGATCAGGTGGCTGGAAGAAGCGAGACGGGGCTATGGCCACCACTTGAGAGCAAGCGGGACGACACTAAACAAAATGGCTGCTATCATGCGGCGATACCCGATAGGTGGCGCCACAGTCTGCTCCACCGGCTTTTGGAGCCGCCGCTCTCTCTTTGTCATTTTTTGGGTTTCCTTCACGATTTCCTACGATTTTCTTCGGTTTTCCTCTCCCAAAATGTTTGGCGCGCTTGCTAAGCGATTTGATTTTTGGGTTAGTCGGTTTGTCGGAAGCTCCGCTCCGCAGAATTCGCAGGATACGCTTGGCGCGCTGCTGCTCTCCTGCTGCTTTCTCCTTCTTCGCTGTGAAAAGTCGGAAAAACTCCTTTGGGCAAGCGTCGGCCTTGTAGGCGCATTTCCGTTTGGTAATTTTTCACAGCGGCAGCTCGGCAAAAACAACAACAACATCAGAAAGTAACAACAACAATGAGATGAAAACTAAACGGAACGAAAAGCCGCCTTGACGATTTTCACGCTGACTGCGTTGCTTTTCAGACAATAAGTGCATTTGCTTCGTACACGGAGAAGAATAAGGAAATGCTTAAAAATAATTATTATTAAAATATCATGATATAAATTGAGTTAAAGAAGGGCTTAACAAAAACCTAATAATAATACCCTCAGCATTACAGCAGAACTAGAACTTTTTTCCAATAGAATTCCCAAAGGTTTCTAGCTTAAAATCAATATTAGTAACTTTTTAAAATTTATATCAGTAGAAGTCGCAAAGGGTTCTAGCTTTAAGGTAGCGGTTAGAGTAAATAATATTTATTATTAGCTACTGGGACAGTCCATTTTTTAAGTGAAGTATTTACTTATCTTCAAAAGGCAATATAAATAATAATAACTTTATATTGATATAAAACTTATTTTTATTAACACTATACCTTTTATTTTTCTCAGTGTTCTTGAGGGAATTCTCGCCTTTCTCTGGCTTTGCTTTGCTTTTTGTTGGAGTTCTTCTGCTGCTTTGGCTTGTGCTCAATAATTTTAACATTGTTGCCCGTAATGAAAGCTTTGCTCTTCATTTAAAGGAGCAAGAAAAAAATGAAAAACGAAAAGCCCGAAGCAGGCTTTGTTGTTGTACCCCCCTCCCGTCCTTGCCTACTTGCCTTGATCCTGCACTGTGTGTAGTGAGTGTCCTGCAATTGCTTATTGCATGCTGACTCTCCGGGTGTAAGGTCCTTTTTTGCTGTGTGAAGCGAGCGCCCCCGCCGACTGTGAGTGTAAGACTCGGGCTTCCTGCAGCAAGGACGAAGGCAGGCGAGAAGGAGCCGGAGGAGGAGCGACGGACGCAGCAGTTTGCGTAATAAAATTTGCATAATTTTAAATGTATGTGTGCGTGTGCTGTCTGTCTCTCGGCTGTCTGTGCATGGAGTCTCTCGCATATCCTTTTCGGGCATCCTTACGCATTGTCTACTGCTTTGTTGCACACACAAACACAAGCACACTGAAACAAATGAGTCTCTCTTTTACCCCACTCTCTCTCTGCTTTTTCCTTTTTTGGTTAGCAAAATGCAGCAGGATGTGAATTGCGGCTGCTTTAAGGCGCCCTTAACCCATGTGCGCTCAATTCGTTAAATTAGCTGATTTTATGGGATTTTTGTACAACAAAGGGGATTTGAGACTTGAAAGTTTTGGCTGCTGTTTTGGGAGAGAAAAGGGTCTTTAAGAGTTTCTAGTGTTTTTGGGGATAATTCAGCGGTTTAGATTAAATTTTTTAGTATTTAGAAAGAAGGAAAGTATATGGAAAGTAATTAATAAACTCAGGGGTAATAATTATGCATTAAAATTGATTATTTAAGAATTAAATGATTGCTTTAATAATAAATATTTAGGAATAACCACTTATAAAATATATCATACACTTTCTCTTATAAATAAAATTCTCTGAAAATATTTTCTGTATCGATATGTACAGAAAGAAGAAATAGTAAAAATATTACCATTAAATAAACCCTTTAATACAACCAAATAGACACTTTTTTATAAACTATTTTCCCAGGTAAATACCCAGAGTACATTTAAAATAAATAAGCTGCCCCTCGTTGACATTGATTAAACCCCTTTTTATTTTCCAACTTTCGTTAGAAGAACAAACCAAGAAACCCAGATTTCATTAGTCTTAGAACATGGGTTTTTTGTTTACTTTTGTAAATCAAACTATTTGCGTGTTTATGAGGAACTGTAGGTAAGCCACACGAGAAGCCGCTGAATGTCAAATAATAAATAATAAAAATGTACAACTTGACTTAGCGAGCACGCACCGCTCCGAAAGAAACACACACACACACCCCGCGAATATATGTCCTGCGGTGCTTAATCCTTGCCGACAAGCCACTTGTTATGCTCATTAAGCTTCGGTTATTAGGGCCATCAAAGTGAATCAGGACAGAACTATAAAAGTCAACCCTTCTGCGGCCCCACCGCCCCGCTAACTTTTCCCAATGAACTGGAAAGAAAGTTTTGCGTTTCCTCCTTTTTCCTTTTCCCTTTTTCCATTCCCAAATATATATGGTATATTTTTTTAGGAATATTTTTCCCTAAAGTTTTGGGGTTATTTATACATGTATTTGTATGCTTGCCGTTGCTGTTGCTGTTGCTGTTATTGTTATCAACATTAAATCAAATCACAAAGACAACAACAATTACAAAAAGGCTCTACCTCGGACCATGGATCCACGTAAAAAAAAAAAAGAAAAGGGAACCGAAAAAATACAACAACCGAATAGGAATAACAGAATTTCTATAATGGCCCTGGAGTGAGGAGGAAAAAATGGGTATGGAAAAAAAGGCCAGAGAAAATTTACAATGTCGCCGGTTTCCGTTTTGCGGGAGGCGGCGTGGAAATGTGGGCGGGGCAGTGGCAGTGGCGTTGCTTTGGTTTTGTTGTGGCAATAAAATACATCATAACGGTATCATAAGCGAGGCGAACAAAGCGATACGAGCACAAAACTCACTCGCACACAAACAGATAAAGAGTGAAACAAGAAGGGTGACTTTTTTTAAGAGTGCCGACTTGAGAATACCCTGTATTTGGGGTCCTTAATGATAAGAATAAATTGGATTAATTGTTTAAGCATAGAATATTTTAAGAATGTACAAAGACCTATCTATAAATGTTTAAAAATACATGCTGTTTGAATATATATCTGGTGTAATATATAATACTAATTATAAATAAATATATTTAAATATAAACACATTTTATTCTGTACTTTTCAAGATCCAATTACTAAAAGATCAATCAAAAATTCATATAATATCCCCCAAATAGAATATCCCCTTGAACTGTTCTTAAATAACGGGTACAAAAGAGAGACACAAGACCCAGGAAAAAAGGCATCGAAAATCTGTGGAAAAAAATCCATTTGCTGGGCACAAAACAAAAAAAATATATTCAAATTTCGTTACGTTGCGCAAAAACAACAACGAAACTGGACAAAAACAAAGGCCACAAGAAACAACACACATACATCCGTACACTGGGCGAAAAATGGTGGAGAGAGAGAGTAAAAACAGAGGCCGCTATTATGACAGAAAAAAAAAAAAACACACGAGAGAACAAGAGCAACGACAATGGCGTCCACCGGAAATAGTCACACATACATACACGTGCCCGCACACACTCGAGTTCGAGTATAAATGAACATACGCATGCAAAGTGTACCCACACATAAAGGGTTGCACATGCCGTTAGTCGGGTGTCCTTCGGCCTGCGTCCTGCGTCCTGTGTGCGTGTTGCAACAAATAAAATATTAAAATTGGTTCAATGAATTTCAATAACAACAACAAACACGAAATCAAAACTAAATTTCGCTTTATTGATAACGAAATACAAGGTAGCACGGCAGGGTGGGCCTGGGTCCTGGTCTGTCCTGGAAAATCCTTTTGGGGGCGGCCGTTATGGATTGCGTGTGTGCTGATGTGGTTATGTATGCCCCGGCACTTGAAATATGCGAGTTTATAACCGACCGATTGGCTAATAGCATGGGCGGGGAAATTATTGGGGAGTCCGGAATGTTCCCAACGATAAAATCAGGAATGCCTTGAGGTGTGAGTTCAGTGAATTCAGAGTGTTGACGGGGATTTATGATTAATTATTAAGTTGTGAAAAAATAAGATTATTTATAATCTGGAATTTTATATATATTTTTAAAGTAACCCATAAACTTTCCCTTTTAAAACTTCTTTTTATTTATACAGTAGAGTCCGGTTATAGCGACTTTCAAGGGACCGACGATTTTACGTCGTTATA
>JAEIIJ010007071.1:0-20017 GCA_018904815.1 Drosophila ogumai
AATATCTGCAAGGGTATACAAACTTCGACGTGCCGAAGTTAGCTTCCTTTCTTGTTTTTAGATATTTTCTGACATTCCTACATTTGATATTTTGATAGTTAAGAATATTTATGGTTTCTTTTAATAAATATTTAATATTTAATTATGATTTATCGACTTTTGTGTCAAATATCGCAAAAGTTTGATTTTTTCCGATAATTTTTGCATTTTTACTATTGATATTCGAAAAGTATATGTTTATTTTTTTACTGTTATTTGGTTTATTAGTATTAAAAACCAAGCTCAGCTTAAAGTACCTTTAACTATCGTCTTTAAAAATGATAATAGTCTGGAAATTACATTTTTTTTTATTGTTTTCCTTTCTTCCTTGCCTTGTTAAGCCAAAAATATTCCCATTATAGTTAGAGTATTTCTTTTATTGCAGTTAATTTGCTTGTTGTTGCTTTTTTCTTGGCTTAATTTCGGGTTTTGGATTGTAAACATTTTGATTTGATTGGCCTGGCTAGGAGTGGAGTGGGTAGAGGATAGTGGGGATTGGATTGGATCGATTCCGGGCATTTGGCTGTCTTGCTTTTTCCGCCAATTATTATGGCCAAAGTCGTTTAGCTTAGTTTAAGTTTTTTTTTTTTGCAATTTTTCGTCAAGGATCTTTGTTGTTTAGGGCCAAGTTAGCTTTCACTTTTGACCTGACCAGGATCTCCTGTTTGCTTTTCCCCTTCCCATGGTGGTTAGGAGGAAGACCACACCCAGTTAGCTGGAGAAACACACAGCAGACCAAATAAGTAGAGAGATGCCTGAGCATCTTTCTATCTCGCTGGAGATCTACCTACCTGCCTCAGGTGTGGCTAATGGCTCGGTCTCTCCCCATTCCCCACTCTCCACCACACTTCTAATGCCATTCACTCGAGCACAGAGCACATAAAAATAAAGAACCTCAAAGAGAGAAGATAGAAAAAAAAAACATGATAAAAAAGGGCAAGATCGACTGGGGGTTGCTCTAGGGAAGCTGAGCCCACTGGTTTATAAATATTAACTATGAAAATATAACAAATATTTAAAGTTTATTATAGAAACCTATTAAAAGCAGTACCATCTGAGACATTTTGTAAAACCAAATACTTTAGACTTCTCTTCTGTACCGAAGAACCCCTAAAGTGTAAGGGTATTCGTCTTTCCTGGCTTTCAATTAGCCCGCTTGAAGTCACGTCAACTCGAGTGGGCCATAAAGTAACATGTATATAGTGAGATAAGTGAAGTCAAATCAAGTCAAAAGCCAGCACAAGAAAGACAAAAGACTGTGTCGTGAAGAAGAGCTTGGTCTTTGATGTCTAAATTGCCAGGCAGAACTCCAAAAATCCCGAAAGAACAAAAATAACAAACAAAAACCACTTGTGAGTCTGTAAGCGAATCTCATCGACATGTTTTTGAGCAATGACCTCAAGTTGTGGTTGCCTGGAATTTTGGGAATGTTTGACAACAAAAGGGAGCTGGGCTACGGGAATCTGAAAGACAGTTAAACGGAGGTTCTGACCTTGTCTTTATTATCTTTGGTTTTATATCTGTGGTTTAACGTTAGTTTACGTAAACCTTGTTTTACCGAAGTTGTCAATATCAAAAATATCGCATTTAACATAAAAAAATCGATTTTATTGAAAGATAACCGATAAGTATTTTTTATGATATATATCTCTGCTTATTGATCTTAATGGTGCGATATATTAAACAGAGTATCGATTTTTGGCAACTTTATATATTGATTTTATTAAAAACTATCTGATTAGCGTTATTTATTCTAGTTGTCAGCTTTTAATCAATCATATTGGTGGAATATATCTAACAAAATATAGATTAATTGCAAAGTCACCTTTCGAAATGATGGAAAAATATACGAAAAGCGTTTCTTAATTTATTAATACGATATATCAAACAAAGTATCGATTTATGACAACCTTAAAATATAGACTTATCGACTTTATACCCAAAGTTTTGATATATATCTTTATTTCCTGACATTCCCCCTCTATTTAGTCAAGAACCCAGGCTTGTAATTGCCTCGTGTCTCGCTTAATTATATATCTGTCGCTTTATTGTCTTTCGGCGCGTTTAAATGGAGATTGATGGCCGCCGACGCCGACGCCAAGCCAAGCCAAGAAGAAAGATCGGATCTCTTAAAGATCTGCTTGGTATGCTAATTACCAAATTCCTTGATCGATAACTAGCCACACTCGATAGCCAGCTATTTGAAAGCCACGCTCTGGCTCTGGCATTGAGTTTGCGAGCTTTCGGACCCGTTCCGGCGACGGAGCCTGCTTAAAACTAGTCTTGCAGCCCATAACCACCAATATTGAAACTATAAATGGACTATAAACGGGCTCAGTATCCACTATCAACTCACCTTTTTCAATGTTTCCAATTTTAAATTTATGCTCTGTGGGCTAAAAACAAAAATAATCAATAATATACGAATATTAAAACTTTTCTTATATAAACCATAAAAAAATGTGTAAAAAATAAACACGCGAAATTAAGATAGGGATCTTGTTTATATATATTAATATCCCGTTTATATCTGATATTTTTAAGTTTCGAGATTGATTTCGATTTTATTTTATTTTTCGGTTTAGCAGTTTTTGGTTTTTTCGTTTTTCATTTTTCGATTTGTAGTTTTCAGTTTTCGGTTTTGGTTTTGGTTTTGGTTTACCGATTTCACGCACAGTTTCGGCCTTAAGACAGAGAGGGTGCTACACTGGGCTTGTCTCTCTCTCTCTTTCTTCTACTGTTTCTCGCTAGCTTTTCTTCGCTCTTTCTCCGGCGACTGCGACTTCGTTGTCTGAGCTCGAACCGAAGACTGGCTTGGCTTGATTTTCGGCTCGCTTGAGTCTCGTCTCGTCGCCGAAGTCTCGAACGAAAACCCGAAGTCGCCGCCAGCCGAAGTCTTTTCGAAGATCGTGAGTGCTTCGTGTTTGGAACAGGCGACAAAATGTCAAATGTCCGTGGCTTTTGTTGGGGATCCTCTTTTTGGAATTCGAGTTTCAGCGACTGGTTTTTTAGGAGCTGTAACTTGTCGTAACTTGGAGCCTTTAGGTAAAAGTTTTATACAAACTTTAATTGTTAAAAAAAAAAACGTTGAAGAGTGTGAAGATTTCAAAGATTTTAGAAGAGAGTTGACAGATTTATTTCTTAAACTGTGGGAATATTTACCTGTTGAATTTTGTTAAAGAAAATCCCAAAACAATTTAAAAAACAGTCTAAAAACTGTCGGAAAAACTGTTCACCTTATTAAGATTCCCTGACTTCGGTAGAAAATGCCTGAAGAATTGCTCTAAGAGTCCAAGAATTAGCTCAGTCTTCCTGTTCGTAGCCCGACTCCCGTTGCAGCATCATCTTTAATGACTCCTTTCTCTCTGTACTATCTCTTCTTTCTTACCATTCCTTACTTATTAGCCATTTTCCACAGGCAGGCCGCTTTAATTGGATTATTTGGGAAATTAAAGAGCTGGAAATGGAGCAGAATATGGCCAGATGGAATGCAGAAAATTGGGATAAAAACCAAACGGGATTTGTAGCCACTAAAAAATGGGAACAAAAAACCATGACCAAAAGCCTGGTGGAAAACCTGCAAGGCAAGAAAAGCTTTCTGCGAGGCGAAAGAGGGGGGAAAAGCAAGACTCCAATTGCAATTGACCGAAAAACCTGTTGACGTTATTTAAGGAAAAGCGTTCGAACGGAGGAGAAATATGCACTGGAAATAATAGAGGGTAAAACGAAGAAAGGTTCCTTTTACGTTGTTTTATTCTTTCTTATTTTTTCTAACAGTGCCTGGAAAATCCAATCTCTTTTTCCTCTGCCTTCAATCGATCGCCGAGGAAGAGCTGTTTCCAAGCGGAGTTACCATTTTGGTTAAGGCGCTCGCTCGAGGAAAAACGCAAAATGCGAAACTAGTTTTTCCAGTAAAAGACTGGCAAAGTTAGAGGAGGAATCTGGCCTCATCTGCAGCTGCCTTTGGGGACAGAAGACAGAAGAGTAAAATATCGCAGAATTGTTGACAAGAATCTGGGAGGCAAGAACCGAACCGATCAATAACCTTTTCATCAAGAAAAACCCACTGGAGGGCAACGACAATGATGAGAAAATAGCTTTGAAATTCACAAATCCTACAAAATATTTCCTTCAAAGTAAATCCTACTTTAATACAATCAAGAAATATCTCCTACTTCCTCTATTTTTGTCAGGAAAATGGGAAAAATCTCATGAGGAAAAATCCGTTGAGGATTCCGCTTTGACTTCGAGTGGCCAAAGAAAGCATGAAATTGCTTGTAAATATCTTTCACCCATTGCAAAAGTTGTTTTGGCATTTTTTCGAACATGTTTAGTTTGTTGTTTTCCTTTTTTTACTTGTTTACATTTTTTTCGCAGGCACAACACACGTCAAAAAAAAAAATAAACAGGTTTTTTCACTCAATATATATACAGTCGTTGCCAGATAATTAGCAGCAAGACCAGGGTGGCTGTATTTGTATTGATAAAAAGTCGAACAGAATTAATAACTAATATTTTTTAGAAATTATAAAAAATAAACTGAAAAGGGTTTGCATTGTATCCTCTAATGCCACTTTCCACAAAAATTGAGCTTTTATTATTTTTAAAATTATGAATAATTTTTTAAGTGCCTAAAGGAACTTTTGGATTTTAGAGGGTTAAGAATAAATTTATCTTTCTGAAATAAAAAGAAAAACCAACAGGAAAAATATATAAAAAATAGAGGCAACCCCCCTTCTACCGATTTCCGGTTCCACTAAATCTCTCCATTATCCATTTCTTTCACTAAATAACTCCTTGGAACTTGCACTTTTTGGGTCATTTTTTATTCGATAGAATTATAGCTTATAGGGTTCGGTCGTTAATCGTTATTAATTAGTTAATTATTTAATTTAATTATGTTTAAAGTGATGTTGTCTGTTTACATTGCAATGGGGGACTGTATATATAATTAATTAATTAATTTGTAATCTCTGCTCTCTCGTTTTTCGTTAAGTATTCGGTTATTGCAAACTCTCGCATATATATATATAGTAGATATAATGCTATAATGCTTAGACATAGGCATATGTATATTACGATATTATAGCTATGAGTATCCAGCCCAGAATTGAACTATTTATAGAGCCAAAAAAAAATATACAAATAGAAACAAAAACATCACTTACACTCACAAAAAAAAAAGAGTACAATTACAGAGTCAAAGAGTTAATTGTAATTAATAGATAATTTCCTACGCGAAGACTAGACTGATTGATCGCTTTTTACAGAGTACGCTCTCTCTCTATTGTTTTCCTCGTGACTAGAGAGTCGGGTTTATCCTTGACCCGGACTCGGGGAGAGTTGTGGCCTTATTGCCCAGGGAGTACAGCCAGGTCACTCGCTCAGTCCCGGCGAGATCATGCCGTCTATGGGCTCCAGCTATTGTTCCATTATAATCGTATCCTCGGTCTTGACATTCCCCGAATTGATGGCCTCCATGGCCTTGCTGAGCAGCGTGGCATCCTTCAAGCTAACCACTTGGACCAGCTGGGGCTCCTGGCCGGGACCGCCTTGGATCATCATTTGATGCATGCCCGGTGACATGGTAATGGTCTCCAATTGATCGCCGTTTTCCACCTAAGAAGAGAAGAGAGACATTGAAGAGATATCGAAGATTAAAAGAGGGTTTCGTTTAGGTAACTCTCATTACTCTCTGGGAATAGGTTAACCCCTGAACACTAGCATCATTTTTATTGCTGGAAAATATAAACCAAAAGGCATAGAAATTAAAAAGGAAATATTTTAGAATTAAAATACTTACTTTTGGAAGCTAAAAAACTAAATACAAGTAAATTAAAGTTAAGAAAAATAAAGAAAATCTTCAACTATTACTTACTTTCTTTACACAAAATAATTTGAAATCAGTAACAATTAAATTAAATGGGAAATTTTTAAAGCTTTAAAATACTTACTTTTGGAAGCTAAAAAATAAATAAAAGTGCATAAAAGTTAAGAAAAGTAAAGAAAATCGTCAACTTTTCTTTTCACAAAATAATTTAAAATCAATAACAAATTAAATTAAATGGGAAATAATTAAAGCTTTAAAATACTTACTTTTGGAAGCTAAAAAATTAAATAAAAGTTCACAAAAATAAAGGAAATCTTCAAATTACTTACATATTAAGATTAAAAATAAATTAAAAATCAAAACTCGAATAAAAATCAAATCACAACAACAAAAGATTTATTCAATAAAATTTGTTGGCTTTCGCTCTCTTCTCTCTCTCTGTTTCTCCTAGAAAATAAAATTTGGTCTAGAACAACGTAAAAAGTAATTGCAATATTTTATAATATAAAATATAATAATAAAAATAAAACATGTAAACACAATAATAATAAGGCGAAGGGGGGGATAAACACAATAGCAATTTAAACAATAAAAATTTGCAATTTTTTCAAGCACACCCGAGGAGATTATGACTAAGACTTAAGCTAAGGCTGTGACTAAGACTAAAGGCTTAGACTAGGGCTAAGCTATGGTGGGCATTCTCAATGCTAAATTGACTACTTTTGAGGGTTTTTTTTTTCTGTTTTTTTTTTTCTTTTAAAATTCACAAATTGCACCAAAAGTCTGATGAATCCCTGTGCTGAGAAATAAAAACAAACTTAAACTCTGACTACATACGGTTAATATTTGGTTTGTGTTGCTGCTGCTGCTAGATGCTCTACTAACTAGTTAATGCTAACTAACTACAAATTTAAACAATTCTCTTTAGGAACAAATTATACATGATTTCTGCTTTTAGTTTTCTTTTTTTGGTTTCAATTATCAACAAATTGGTTTCGATTTGGTGTGGTTTTTCCTTTGCCTTAAATTCTTTTCAAGTTTTGTTTCTATTCTCCTCTTCTTTTTGGCGTTTAATCTAAGCTTAAAATGGCAAGTGTGCTTCCTTTTTTTCCTTCTATATTCTTCTCTCTGACTAGATTCGAGATGTGGCTTCATATTTCTGTTTTGTTTTGGTGGGAGTTCTACTCCTGGTGCTCTTGCTTGATGCTTCTGGAGGGCAGCTGCAGCTGCACATTGATCAAGCTGTCGCTGTTTACGCATCGTATGGAGGCGGAGGCAGCGGAGGAGGAGGAGCTAGGTGCCTCGACGGCTTTGGTTTGCACTTTTATTTTGCCCTGCTTTTTGCGCTTTTGTACCATCAACAAGCCTGCTGCTCCGCCAGTCTCATTGCCTGCTGCCACCCTTCGCGAGGATCTGGTGGTCGTCTGGCTGGGCACAGGCTGAGCAGCGGCAGGAGTGGCCAGCACTATGGGCAAGGGCATCTTGATGCTATTGTTATTATTGTTTGTGAGGCTGCTATTATTATTGCTACTATTATTATTATTATTAGAGGTGGCAGAGCTAGCCGCTGCTAGGTAGTAACGCCCCCCCGTAGTGGCCGCCTGCTGGCTACGCCGACTCAACACTGCCGCAGTGCCGGCACTGATCAGCGAATAGCACTGAACACCGCCAGCCATGCCCGCGGAGGATGGACTGGATGTGCCACGCGTGGCTGTGGTATCTACCTGCATGGGGGCCAGGCATACGGTGCCATCGCTATTCGTCTGAATTGTCTGCATGTTGGCCATCACCGACTGGTACATGGAGACGGGCACCGAGATCACATTGCTGACCGACACGGGATAGCCTGGAAAGGGAATAGAGTTTCGGATTTAAAGAGAGTCTTTATGAACTTTGACACTCTCTCACCTTGACCATCCTCGGTGGTGATGAATATCTGGCCATCCTGGGTCTCCGTGAGATCCACGGTCATGTTCTCATGGCCATTGACATCGGTGAGACTCTGCACAGTCTGAATGGTGGCACCACCCTCGCCCTGATGCAGCTGTATAAATTGTAATTTATAAAATTTAATTTCATTAAATTTTAATTAAAAGAAAAATCAAAGCTTCAACTTACCGTGGCTACACCCTGCACCTGGGCTGTGGTTCCGTCTGGCAGCGTGATGATGGGATTATTGGGATCCACCTGGATTAGGGAGACGGTGCCATCGGCATTCTGTGACAGAACCGTTTGCGTGGTGTACTGTGGGTTGTACAAATTCATTAATATTTTGTTTTTGAAGATGTATGGTTATTTATAGAGAGGGAAACACACAAAAATAATTAGGTAGAAAGCAACAAATATTACAAATAAGCCAAGCAGAAAATATATAAATTAATTAATAAACTTAAACAAATTAGTAATTTTTGTTTTTCTTTTTTTCTCTTTGTGTCTTTAGGCGTATTTACATGTGAGGACGAGTTTTTGTGCGGGATGTGGATGCAAATAATGATGAGTAAACCAATAATTCGACGACTTGCACTTGCACAATAACAACAATTAGCTGAAAAAGACAAAAAAAAATGCATACAAAAAAATAAAACAAAATGTAAAGGAAATTAATAAAATCTTAAATTATATAAAGCATAAAATACATTTTTTGGGGTAACTTAAAAAATAATTATTACATTTATAAGAAACAACAATAACATGTAGAATTTTGTAAAAACCAAAATTTGAGCCAACAAAAAAGTGCGGCATAAGGAAAAAGGATACAGGAACGAGAGAGAGAGATAGATAGACAGAGAGTTGAGATTTGTCAACTATGCACGAAGGATTTGCTAGTAAACCTAGTTTTCCACTTATTTCCCCTTTAAGAATTTCTGCAAACATTTTCCAGGCTTCTAGAGTTTTTCGAAAATGTTTTCTTTGCATCTTAGAAATGCTTTTAGGTAAAAGGCAATATAAAGTATAAGATGTGTAACGCGGGAAACATTTCTACAAATTCTTCTAACAAGAAAGTTTGCTAAGCAAAATCCTATAGCCTTGGGGTTCTTATTACTCTTAAAGGTTATTATAATTTTAGTAAAAAAGAGCGTCTTCAGATCCTATAAATTATATTATTTTATATTTTATATTGGTATTACACCCATACCTTCTTTTTTTCAAACTTCCTTTTCGTTTTAATTCTTTAAAAAAAATCTAAAAATATGTCTAAGAAAAAAGACACCTAACTTCTTGCAGGAACCCCCTGTAAGCCCAAAGTCTTAGCATAATCCTCGTGCACAGTACATCAAATCCCTGCCCCAATCCCCATCCCCATCCCCTTCTCAATCCCAATCCAGGCTCGATTAGTGGCAGTTCAGTCGGATTAGTACGAACATCAACGTCGCTCAGCGTTATGGGCTCGATGCAGACTTGGGCGTTGGCTATCTGCTGGGCAGTGACCGTCTGCTGGGCATTCGATTGGGCGGCGGCTGCTGCTTGGGCGGCTGCGGCCGCTTGTGCGGCACTTACGGCAGCTGCTGTCGTCGGCACCGCCGTTGCTGTTGCTGTTCCACTGGCCGTGGTCAGTTGAATGGTCTGCGGCTGACCGCCGCTCACTGGCTGTATATGAACGGTGCTGGGTACGTTGGTCTGATGGTGTTGCTGGTGATGGTGTTGCTGCTGCTGGTGATGCTGCTGTTGCTGTTGCTGGTGATGCTGCTGCTGCTGCTGTTGTTGCTGCGAGGCAGGAGCCTGGCAGATCTCAATCTTTGTGGAGGCGGGCAACGTGGCCGTTGTGGTCACGTGCTGGTTATTGGTACTCTGGATGATCGTTGGAGCGGGCGTATTGCTCTGGGCCGTGTGCGTGGTGATCACAGTGCCGGCGCTATTGATCTTCACCACATTCACCTGCTGCGGTTGCTGTTTTGATGATTTTGTGTAGATTTTTGGTATGTGGATTAGTCGATGATAAATGGTTTTATTTTCCGTGTGAAAGTAACCGGGGGTATTAGTGGAGTGTGGATTAGTAAGAATGCATGAGGAGGGTTAGTTGATCCCAAAATGTGGACACAAAAATGGGGGACAGAGTGCTTGTAGAGTCTAGGTTATAGATTTAGGATGCTTTATCTTAGGGTTTCCTGTTCAAAGTTTCCTTCTCTAGCGCATTCACACATCTCTCTTCTACCCTTAAGGCACTTTTGGGACCTAGAGGGTTTAAACATGCATTCTTTCCCTATAATAACCCAATTTACAGGTTCAAAGAAGTCCCTCCCTAGAGCATACACACTTCACTCTTGTATTTAAAACATTTCAAGACCCTTTCCTTATTCATTTCCCCACCCAAAAACCCTTTCAAAACTCACATTGCTATTGCCTGTTGGTGGCGTCATTGTGGTCACCGTGTGTATGGTGGGCGGATTGGACAGCTCCATGTCCTCGTCCTCGTCGCCCGACTGCGAAATGAGTGCATTAACCTTGTCCTCGTCGTCGGCAAAGGTGGGCAGCAGGTCCTCCCTGCCATGGTACTTGTAGCAGTTGATCACGATCTTGCGCAGAGCATGCGTCCAGCTGATCTAAAGGTCGAAAAATAAACATAAAGTTAGTACAATTCGCTAGAGATTGGGGGCGGTTGTTGGAACACCCACCCCACCCACCTTCTGCTTGTCGTCCTCGGAGCGTGCATCCATCCGTACATTCGCCCACGGCAGCTCCTTGGGCCACCAGGGCGGACGGGTCGATTCACGGCCCCAACCGGGCTTCCCCCTGCCGGTGGAGTACTTGAGCATCAGCGGGATAAAAGCTCGCAACTGTGCCTGCGTCATCTTCTCCACGGGCGTGGGAATACCATCGATAACGAGGCCCGGCAGTTCGAAGAGCGACGGATCATCCTGCGGCGGCGGTGGAGCCTGTTGTGCCAACGCATTGTCCAGTTCATCCATGACGATATTCTTTAGATTCCTCAGCACATCCTCGAGCGGCTTGGCCCCGAAAACCTTGTAGCTGGTGTTGGGTTTTCCGGGCGTTGCCACCAGCACCACAGCCTGTTTGCCCACCCGTCCCGTGAACTCGTAGATAATCCCACGAAGCTTGCGAAGTAGCCGATTCTGTTGCCTCTTTCGCACCGAGGGATTTGTTTCGAAACAATGCGGTCTCTTGCGCTTCTTGGAGCTGGCTATGGCTGCCGCTGCGGCCACGCCCACGGGTCCGGCGGCGGCCAACTGATGGGCCACATCATCGTTGACGGGTATCGAGCCGAGATCACCCTCATACAGGCTGCCATCGCTGCTAATCAGATCCTCGTCATCGTCATCCGAGCCCAGACTTTGGATATCCTCGTCCAGCATCTCAATCTTGTAGGTGGTGCCGTTGCTCTGAGAACTATTGCCGCCACTTTGCACCTGATTGCCGCCGCCACCACCGCCTCCACCGGTCGTTGTGATGGTGGTCACGTTGAGGCCACCGGTGGCGCTGCCGGAATTGTTGCTACCTGCATTGCCGCTCGAATTGCTGCCCGAGGAGGCATTGTTGGTAGTGGTGGTGGTGACCACCACATTGCCCGCCGTTCCACGCTGGCTGCCCGCCGGCGCAACGACGAGCCTATAGCTTGTGGTGGCCAGTTTTTCGACTCCTGGCTCAGGGGTACAGACAGAGAGAGTGAGAGACAGAGGATCGCCTTCAGTCCCTTACTGGCGCTGGGCGGGCGGCGGTCCTATTCGCATGCGCAGTGTGATAAGAGCTGTCTGTAGAGAAAGAGAGAGAAAGAGAGAGAGAGGAATGCCAGCCATTAGTTTGAAATTCATTTCTCAGTGTGTTCAAGTGTTCCCCTGCCCATTGATAGCGAACTAATTATAAGCCACAGCGCCGAGAATAACATGTGGAGGCACACTTGGGCACTAAATATACCCTGTAGTTGTGACTAAAATTATTTTTTAATATTAGTATTAAATTTTAGTTAAAATATTAAGCTGTATTTTTTATACAAAATTAATTAAAACAGAGATTTATAAAAAATTCAATTCTGTGAGGCCTATGAAGCTAAAACCCTAAAAATACGATTTTTCTACTTAACCTAAAATAATTGAAACCGGGATTTCTAAAAAATAATATTTTGTCTAGTTTCTATGAAACTATTATAATGAGCTTTCTCAAATTTTCCTAAAATTAATAGAACCCCCAAATATCTGAAAAACCCATATGAAAAAACTTTAATAACATAATAAGTTTTCTCTATATTTTTTTTTATGAATAGAAAAGAATAGAGATCTCTCAAAATTCATATTCTGTATTTAGTTTCCTTGAAGCTGAAATCCTGAAATTAATAGTGTCTAAAATAGTTTATCTGAAAATTCTCCTAAAACCTTAAATCCAATATACCCCATTTAGAGTACGAGGTATCTGTGGCTCGCTACAGAACTTGGATCGCTCTTTTTTTTCCAAGCTGATAAGGGCAAGTGAATCAGGTCAAAAGCGCGCATGCGCAACACCACAACAACAACAACAGCTGTGACAACGACAATAATAGAAGCAAAAAGCGAACAATTTAGTGTTTTATAACACACTCCAATATATGTACATATATGTGCATATCGTGTATATAAACACGCCACATTCACCAAGGTACACATATGCACAACTGTTTGTAATTCGAGCGGGCGGCCGGCCCACAGTCTCAGATTAGCGGCGACGTTGTAGGGTTCGGATCGGTGGGGATCCGTGCATAAGGTTCAGGCAATGATAAACCTGAGCCGTACATGTTTGTATGTATATAGGGGTGCAAGGTACGCGGACAGAGCAGTGTATGTGGCACAGGTAGCTCAAAAAAAAAAAGAAGTAAAAGGAGGAGACTTTCAGTTGATAAAGCTGAATATCGACCCTGAGACTTGATCCAAAACATATGGAGCGTTACCTTTTTTTCTCTTTATTTTTTTTTTTCGCTAAAGCTTTTGAAGTATCTGTTCTTCGATATATGCACCTGGAAGCTTTTTTGAAGTTAAATTCTTCTGTGAATTATTAAGAATTAGTAGAATACATATTTCAAAAAGAAAATATTTCTCTTTATTTTCTCTAAAGCTTCTGAAGCACTTTGAAGACTTGAAAAGCTCTTTTCCAGTTCAATGCTTTTATAAAGAAAAGAATTTAATAAAACATGAAGAATTAAAAAGAAGATTTAGGTCTTAAATAAGACCAGAAGAATCTAATAATACTTTTATTTATATTTATTTTTGAGGATCATATTTTGATCATATTTTGTATCACTCTCTGTCTCTTTCTGAGAGTGTGAGTGCATTCCCTATTCTTCTACGTTCTCTCTTCTCCAGTGCGCAGAATCCCCAGGCATCTTCTGCCACCTCTCTTTCTGCTCCCATGGCATTGGTCCTCTCTTGGGGGCCGCCGCTGCACGTGCGCAATGATTAAGTTTCGAATATTTTCTACTCACTGAGCAGTATCTGTGACTTACACAAAGTGAAGTACTCGTAAATTTTGATAAATTGTTGTCTTTTTGATTTATTATTGCTTGCCTCGGCGATTAGCGGTTTGCTTTTGGTTTATGATACTTGTTTGTAATATCTTAATTACTGTGTTTTTTTTTTTAATCACACACACTTTTTGGCACAGAAAATAAAATAAATTAAGTAAAATTTATGCTGCTTTTTTGTGTCCGGAGAGTATTGAATCGACAATTTGAGTTTCCGGGAGCCGAGCGAATCGAACGAACCACACCGCACCGCTTGTTGTGGCTCTCTGAGTTTTGGAAGTGGACGTGGATGTTGTTGTGGATGTGTGTGGTTCTGCGGTGCCTTCTCTGTGCGCTCGCTCAAGTTCTATTTGCGTTTGCTCAGAAACTCGGAAAGCAACGACGGCAACGCAGCGGCGACGAGCTGCGAGCGGGACAGAGATGGCCAGAACGAGACTGCGCCGCCAGTGAGAGAGAGAGAGAGAGGAAGAGGGGGCGAGAAAACCACCCCATGGAGTGATTGCGACAAAGCAGCAACGTCGACGCAGTGAAAAATCAATACTGCGCCCATGCGTCGACATCGCACCGCAGGTCTCTTTCTCTCTCTTCGTGTCTCTGTCACTTTCGCCCCCTATGTATGTGTGTGTGTGTATTTAAATTTTCCGACAAAAACCCTCTGAAAAAAAAATGCTTACTAAGCTGTAAATATCGAAGAGACTACACTCGCGACCCAAAGGAAAGACAACTTAAACTGAGACTGAAACAGCCAGAGAGAGAAAGTGTACACCCACCCTTAGGGTGGTAAAATCACCACCCTTAGTGAGTGGCACACTCACGATAACTAGCAAATTTATGCCGTGATAGCGCTTTGCTCACTGCTTATCCTACCTTAAAAAACCACCCCCACCCCCCACACTGCTCAACCTTAACCATATGGCCACGCATGCACTGCTCGCTCACCTCACAACCCAACAACAACAACAACGACAACGACACAAAGCTGTTCGCCCCGGAGTCAGTGTCAGTGTTGCCACCCCTGGAAGAGCACAAGTGGGGAAGGCAACACCACCCCCGTACATTTAGGGGTTGTTGTTGTGTTAGTAAGTAAGCTCGTTTCACTTGCGCGTGCCAAACACGCTGTCAACGACAGTCACGGGTCGAGAGAGAGTGGAAACTGGGATGAAATCCGTACGGAATATAGCAACCTGATTTTATAAATCATCCCTTTGAAACAGACTTGGTGTTGTTAAGGAAGGGGGATCTTTCTTTTGTTGCCTAGCAAAGGGTAGTGCACTTAATAGTGACTTTTTATTTTTTGTTTTTGGATTAAAAACACAAAAAAAAAAGGCATTATTCAGGGTGGAGTAATACTGTATATAAATTAGCTAAATTAAACAGATTTTTAGATATTCCAAGTAAGGGGAAATGATAGGCCAAGTAAACCAGAAAATGTAAGAAGCCCTGGACTATGCGCAGTGGGAATACAAATACTTAGCATGCGTACTTATTTGCATGGCCAGGAGTGTAGTTAGCCCCACCAGTGTGTGTGGTATCTCTTTTCTTTGCGGGGTTGCGTGCGCAGCACTGCGCCGAGTGCCCCGAGATGCATGCTATAAGCTCGTGTCAAGGCAGCTCACGCAGATACACACACACACACTTACACACACAACTTTTAGTTGGAGGTGTCTAGGGAGGTGGAAAGCCAAGAAATTTCAAGGAAAATAATTAAAAGTATAAAAACTTATTATATTATGGATAAACTGGAGTCTGTCCGATTTAAAAATATTTATAAGCTGTTTTTATTTAGATAGTCACACTAGACGATTGCGCAAATGGTATCGTTACATCTTACTACTACTGTTTTTGTTGCTTTTTTTTCGTGGGAGAAATGCTATTTTTTTGTGATCTGTGTATCTATTTTAAGAAACACAGGCACAAAACCAAAGAGGGAGGAGAGAAGAGCGTTTAAAAAGGCTTTGAATAAAGAGAGAGCATCTTTGTTTTTTGTTTTTTTTTCTTTCACTTGCGGTTTCGTGTGAGAGCAAGTTAGTGGGTGTGCATGCGCCCACCGCCTGCACTCGCTGCAACAAACTCCCACTGCGTCAGCGCACACACAAACACACAAACAACGCACACATGCGCCCAATCACACCCACTCCCCTTGCAAGCAGTGGCTGCGACGCATGCTGGAATCGAATCAGAATCAAAATCCGAACGGGAATGGAATATGTGGGAATCAGTGCGGCTGGCTGTGGCACAGTGGGCGTACTGCGGTTGTCGTGGGTCACATGCACAGCTAATTATAGGGGGCTTTGTTTTATCATTGTAAAAATTATAAATAATTACTGCCCTTTAAGTAACTTTTTTACAATATTTGTTAATCGTTATAATTAAATCAAAAATTGTAGTTATATTAATTATTTAGGGAGTAATTCTTAAATTGTAATTAATGTAACAAAAATAGTCGGTGAAGTTCAGAATCTCGTAAATTAACTGAAGAATTCAGAGTTATTTATGAGGGAGCAATTCCGGATGATATTAAATAGAGGGCCCTTGAATTGCAGAAAGAATTTGCCTGAAGAATGAACCCCACCGTGCGCGTCCTCTGTCTGCTCTTCTTTTGCTCTCGCCAGCTCTCCCTGTCAGTCTCTTCCGCTGCCCCGCCGTCGTTGGCAAATATATAATCAATAGCTATTTTCTATCTCCCGCTCAATTGAGCACGACTGCTCTCTCTCTCTTTATTTATCAGCGTGTTTGTGTGTGCCTCTCGCAGGCGTTCATGTGCTTGTACTTGGCGCAAAGTCGCCCGCACAAAAACAATGCGATGATAAGGAGCAGAAAACGAAATCAAAAAGAAAGAAAAATAAGTTACGCATGCGGCGGCGGGTTCTCGGTTTTCGTTATTCAGCGGCGACGGCGCAGCAACCACCCACTCACACACAGATTAACGGAAACACACACACGCCACGTTTCATTTCCAATTGGAACTGTACTTGTTTTGGTTTTTGGAAATGTACATATTTCGTGTAGAAGAAGAAGCAGCCACCCCCGAAAAAATCGCACGTACAGTGGTGTCCTGAATTATGGGGACAGGCTGTTGAAAATCTCATCTCAGCGGATGCTGCTTTTGCTCTCTCTCTCTCTATGTGTATCTGTATCCCATTCCATCTTCCACCTCAGGGGGTGGTTGCAACCCCCAAAGAAAACACACACATACAGGGGCCTCAATTCGAAATGAAAATATGCGTGCCTTGGCTGAACTGGAACTGCAACTTGGAACTGGGTGGTGGTGGTGGTGCTCCCAATTGGATTTGATAAGTGTTACGCATACGCCATGTTTGCAGCGACCCCCAACCCCCTTTTCGCGTTTTTTGCTGCGGCGCATGTTTTAATTACGGACACTCGCAGTTGGATTTTCCTTCAAGGCGCCGCTGTAACGCTGCATGCACACACTCACATATGTATGTCGGATTATCTAATACATACAAGCAGCTGTGGCGCAAAAAACCGTTAGTTTACCGCTTATTTTCGTTTTTCGGCGCTCTCTGATACTTTTGCGCACTCACACACTAATACAGTATATCTGTGTGTATATTTATTTACATATTAATACATATGTATATATATATACGCGATATGCACTCGGTTGCGCGCTAAAGAAAATAGCTGTGGAAAACTGACAGATTTTACTTCACGTCTGCGTCGCGTTTTCCACACTCACACTATCCCACACACATACGCACCTGCGTGTTGTTGTTGTTGTTGCTGCTGCTGCCGCCTGTCTCCTGGATTTTCAGCTCCTTTGTGATAACACGGCGCACACACACACGTACACGGGCGCAACAACAACAAAATAATAGTAGTAGGAGGAGGACACACACACGCGCCGCCGCTGCTGCTCTGCACTGGGCTAGTATTGGTGTGTACTGGCGTACGTGTGTATTGGTGTGTTTGCCCCTGCGTCGTCGCTCCGAATTTTGTGGCGTTTATTTATTATCACACTGCACATGCGAATATTCCGTGCATTTTACATTTGCGCACTGCCGCCGTTGTCGCGCTTTTCCAGCTGCCCGCTCTAGACCTGCTGGTTGTTATTGCACTCTCCCGTTGCCAGTTTAGCCGCCCCGTTGCAGCGCTTTTCCTCGATTTTTCACGCAATTTTCGCGTTTAATTCCTCCAACGGGGACGTTCTCGGTATTTTTTTTGTTCTCATTAGTGCTGCGACAGCAGCAGCGATAGACGGCGGGCGGTCACATATCGATGTATCGATATGCGGCTGCGGGGGAGGATGGCTGCTAGGAAGTGTGGTTGGGCAGCGTTCTCACGTATATTTAAAGGGATTTATATATAAGGGTAATTTTAAGAGTATTTCGTAATATTCTTTTATTTTTCGTATTTATATTTTCTTTTATTTTTCTAGTTTAGAGTAAGAGTTCAGTGTCGCCCTCTGTCTGGATTTTTGCTTGAGCAAACCGATTAATCGTTTGGGCAATGACGATAATATTGAGTTGGCAGGTCTGCATTTTGGGCGGTCAGGCATTTGAAATATGAACTTTATTTTTGCTAAAAATACAAATTGATTAAAAAACAGATGGAAAACTAGAAAAAACTAGTTAGATTAAAATTTAAAATTTTAAAGTAGGAAATCACTAAAAAAAAAAAAAAAATAAATACAAAGGAAGCCGACTTAATAATGATTGATTTTTTTACGTTTTTATAGCCGGTTTCCATATAATTATCCTTAAAAATTTTCAAGATTCATTATTCCACTTAAAAATCTTTATAAAATATGATTGATAAACCTCAATATATGTTTTCTATATCCTTTTTCTATATCTTTTTCTATATCCTTTTCTATATCCTTTTTCTACATTGTATATCCTTTTCCGTTGAACCGCAATCACACGTAAGCCCTTCACAAGGCAGCTAGCGATATTTATGAAAGTCAGCTAGGCAGGCCAAATGAAAAACTGACATACAATTAACTAGCACTTCCACTGGCACTTGTTTTTCCTTAACACACAGAGAAAAAAAATGAACAGAACCGCCACGCGGCGACGACTGGTGCCGACTAACTGCTATCCGCCGGAATGGCAGCGTTTTTAAGGCCTCTCTCGGAACACATATTTAGGATATATGCGGCCGATAAAAGCAAGGCTTTGGGTCCGAGTTCTTCGAATACTGATTGCGGCTAGCCCGCATTTTGCGAAAAGCCTAAGAATTCCCTCTGATTCTCGGTTATATAAAAAGAATTTGTAAGGAACGACGACGAGATGTACTCCTTATCAGAGGCTATATCGGCGGCGGCTATGCCCACATGGCGCGAACGATGTTGGGTTTTCTGCGGGTACCGGCTTCGACTGAGATCTGAATATATGTATAAATATATGTTTATATACATAGATGTGTAGCTGTATTTTTATATCACCGGAACTGGAACCGAGAGTTATTCGGCGACGACTGGCACTGATCTTGAACTCGAAGGCCAGCCTTATGTATTATCCAAGGGCTGATGTGGGTCAGTGGAGCTTCCGTTTCTAAAAGCAGAAAATCTAGGAAAATTTTTATATATTTCAAATAACATACATATTTTTTTTATCAGGAAAATGCATAGTTAAAATGCATAGTTAAATTAATAAAATCTGCGGTTAAAAATAACAAAGATATCTCAAAGAATACTTAAACACTCAAAAGGGAAAGCAGAGAATCTAGATATATTTTATATATATATTAAAAAATATAAACAAAGCTTTTATTTCTTAATTCCAGACCCGATTTTGGTAGTAATAATATTTTTATAAAATAAAATCTTATTTTTTTATAATATTTTATGCTTGAATATTTGTTTACTTTTTTGAGGGAACAACAAAGCAAATAATAATAATAATAATATTTCTATAATATTTAATGGTTACATATTTTTTTACACACTTTAAATATATATTTC
Source organism: Drosophila ogumai (assembly GCA_018904815.1). NCBI lineage: Eukaryota > Metazoa > Arthropoda > Insecta > Diptera > Drosophilidae > Drosophila > Drosophila ogumai. The sequence goes on from JAEIIJ010007071.1 coordinate 19,240, forward strand.
TTATTAATTTTTGATACTTCTCTCTCTCTATTATATCACTACTACTTCCTCTGTTATTGTTTTGCCACTGGCTTCACCTTTTTACACGCTGATGTACCGCCCCCTGGCCCAGCCCAGGCCCAAGGTCACGCCGCTCTTGCGTGTGTGTGTGAGTGCAGCACTAGCTGGGCTACGTGTGTGTGCCTTAGTTTTATGTACCACAAACAACATATATATATATATATGTAGTATATATATATATCTAGGGATACCTGGGTGTTCCGGGACTCGATATCCTTCTCCTGGATTCCAGGATTATTCACGAGAGCCGGCCGGCTGCAAAGCCGTTTGCTTATGTTTCCAAAACCAAAAACAAAACAAAAACTCTAGAATTTTGATGTTTACCTCTGACTTCGGTGGCGGCACATTGCCATCTGTGCATCTATGGCAGGGAGTCAAGGAATGCGCCAAGGAAAGCCCCGGGTGTCCACAAGGAAAACAGCGGCCGGAGCACGAGACTGTGTAGTGCTGCAGTGTAGATGTGTGGTGTGTGTGGTGTGTGTAGTGTTTAGTGCTGTAGTACTACGACTGACACAAGCACATGGCTCATACGCAACGTGGACCCAAGTGCGCCTGCGTCTATTTTGATATGAAGAAGACATTGTCCTCTAGGCTTCTGATTTTCTATTTTGAATTTTTGTTTTTTTTTTAGGCTGCAAAAAGTTATGCCGGGTCTAAGCTTTAGTTTTTTTTACGTGAATATGATATATGATTCAAATTAGTTTTTATTAAAAAACAA
>JAEIIJ010007072.1:0-40459 GCA_018904815.1 Drosophila ogumai
TAATACTACATAGTACATAGTTTAATGGATATTTTATATTCTATCTTCTTAAAAAAATTATAATAATTTAAAACACCATAAAAGATGTTTATAAAAATACTCCCTCTAAATTATTAAAACCTCCAAATGGCCCTGAAAAAAAAAGTTCCCACAAAAATCTTAACCCAAAACCTTAATTTACCTCGTAAATTACAAAACGTTTTGTTCAATGACTTTTTTTTTTTTAAGTAGTATATCTGTTTCCGACCTTTTGACGGCGGTTTTCCTTCGACAATTGGTATTTTCACTAATTTGTTTTCTTTTCTTCCCTGTGTGTTTTTCTCTGGCTTTCCTCTTCTCCCTCTCTCGCTTGCTTTTTGTTTTCCTAAAAATAATGACAAGCAAATACATATAATTTATTTTTATCTGTCTGTTTTTGCCATTTCGTTGGCAGCGTATTTAACGCTTTTGAACTTTTGCACTTTGTGTGTAAATAGAGACGAAAGGTGTTCCCGTTTCCGTTAAGGCAAAACATATACACAAAAGCATATATATACCATCATTAATGTATTTCTTTCATATGCAAATGCCATTTGCGGATCTTTAGAGAATGTCAAATGTTTGCCATTAATTTTGTTGTATTTAATTCTAATTTTTGTATCTTTCTTGTTTATTTGCAGGTGCGTATCCTTGAAGCGACACTGCCTGCCTCAAGTCCTGGATTATTGAGGCAGCCATTGAGTGACGATGATAGTGATGTAAGTCCCCTTTTTTTGCCGTGTCAACTATATATCTTAAATATAGTATATCTATTCGGTCGGTCAGTTGGTCAGCAAGGCCCTCTAGAGACTAGCTAATCAAGTTGACCTTTCCGACCAGCCGTATTTATAGTGTCTCTTCTTATTTTTCATGTGTGGTGTTAGGTATTAGTCAAGCTATATGAAATACAATATAAATAATGCCTACGAATTTCTGTGGAAACAAACAAATAAACACACGTGGTTTGCAGGAGGAGGAGGAGGAGTAGTAGGCTAGACAATGTTATGAAATTATTGCTGGCACTCGAGATAAATTAAACTCAAATATTGAAATAGTCAATGAGAATATTAATTTGTGTGGGGTTTTCTAGGGGTTCTATATAGTATATTTTGAGCACAAAATGGTGTCATTGATTGCCGGAAATTGTTTACTAATTATTGTCACGGGTTTAAGTCATATTTTGGGAGGAAGTTAATGATAGTTTAGGGTTATTTAATAAATTAAATGGGGAAATATATAAAAAAAATAGAGAGAAGATTAATATCTTACTAAAAATACATTTATTAATAATTATATCATATAGAAAGTTCTTTAAATTTTACTAAAAAGCTCTCACAATCTAATTAATAATAAAAATACTAATATAAAACACTATAATTTAAATTAATTTCAAACAACTTCCATGCTTAAATCTATCAATAAACCTTGTGTCACTTCATAATAAATTATTTTAAAATTAAAATATGCAGTTTTGGTTAGAAATTTAAATATTTTTACAGCCCTGAACATTGTCTCACGTGTTAAACATATTAATTTAAATGCAAATCCAGCTATAAATAAATTGTATTAAATTAAGGCATAACTAAACAAATTCAAAAACCATTTCTGTCGCCTTTGTGAGTCGTTTTAAAAAAATATGGGATAACCCATAGAAGCAATACCCTTGATAGAGGGTACTTGTGGTCAACTTGATGCAATGTAACAACGAGGTGTGCCCCGTCTCGTCTCTTGCTGGAGAGCTTTGGGCCAATTGCCTCCAATTGAGCTCAATTCCGGGGGCTTTGCTTTGTTCGGGGGCTTCTCTTCTTCTCTTCTCGCTGTTGATTGCACTTGACGCGATCAGCTGATGACAGACCTACTCGGAGATGTGTCCATAAAAAGTATATCTGGCGAATAGTGAATAGTATTGTGGACAGATACAATTTTGAATAACGCACGATGATGGCTGACCCACTTAGGGATTTTAATAGATTTCCAAAAAACCGGTTATAACAAGGAAATTAAACACGAAAAATAATAATAATGTTGACCAAACCCAAAAAAAGAGCAGCAGCCACACCGTGTGCTTCAAAGTGTCAATAAATCTGAGCAAACAATATCGGATTTTGTAGATACATATGTGTGGTCGCAGTTTAAATAAATTAAAAAAGGGTAAAAAACAAATATTAATAGAGCTGTTTCAAGGTTTCTTTTTTTTCGGAGTCTTCAGGTTGTTGTCATGGCTCGAGGCTACAAGAAAACAAAACAGGAAAATAACAAAAATAAAGTAATAAAGTATGACAAAAAAAAAAAAAAAAAACCGTTTTCAGTTGGGTCAATAGACTTTTTCGGAGTTTCAACTTGAACCCAAAGCTATTGATTATGAAAATTTATGCCTAACAGTAAACTCAAGGGGTTCGAACTCTTCTCTCTCCAATTTATTCATAAATTAACTAAAACAAGAAAAAAAAGGCAATCAAAGGTATTACCTAATTAATAAATCAATTCCCAACCTCTCCCTTAAAAAACGCATAAAGACAAAGGCATAAATGGTTTTACATGCCGTCACAAATTCTCAACAAGATAATCAAACAGAACGTGCAAAAAAATTATTAACTAAAGCTATGGGGAGATGTGTATTTGCACAGCCAACAACAACTACAATGCTACCAACAATAAAGGCAAACAAAGACAGCTTAAACAAACGACAAAACGTGGCAGAAAAAAAAGAAACAAAACGTAACATAAGCGGCTTTAGAATTTTGCAAATTTTAATTGCATTTTTCGTGATGTAAGTTGTGCGAGCGTAAAAACAAAAAGCAAACAATAACTGGTTAGAACTAACTAACCTGAGAATGCAGTAATTATTAAATAATCGTTTATGTAAAACCCAAAGAAAATTGCTCAAGTTGTGAGGTAATTAAGGAAATTAGAAAACGGAAGGAAATAGGGTTTTTAATTAAGTGATGATGTCATTAAGGTTGGGTTTAAGGAAAAAATAAGTAATTAATAGTTATGGAATATTATAAAGTAAACGTGTGACATTTTAAATACATTATCTGTTGGTTTTATGCCACAAAAAATGAAGAAGAAATAATATTTATAAAAAAATATAAACTATACTTGTGACAGTTTGAAAAAAGTATCTGTTGTTTTAATGCTACAAAAATTTCAAAGTGAATTGAGTAATAAAAAGATATTAGAAAATATAAAGGTACCATAACCGTTTGTTGCCACAAAAATAGAAAGATAAATTTGTTAATCAATAGTTATTAGTAAATTTTTTTAGTTGAAGTCTCTAGTTTCTCCTATTTTTATTTCTCTTCTCCAGAAAATTAAATTTTCTCTTCAACAAATAAATTCCCCAATCAAATCTCGAGTTAAACTTGATTCTCAAGAGTTTTTTTTCTATTGATTGCTACAAGAATTTTGCTTGCAACTCTAACTAAGCGTAAACTGCCTTTTTAACTTTGCCAAAAAGTTTGAATATTCTTCCTTTAGCTTCTTCGAGGGGGGGTGGACATTAATCATACGCCTCATTGGTCAGCAACGGGATGTAAGCGCACCTGAGCAATTGCCGGCACCTTGTTAACCCCCTCCCCGGGGGCAAATGTCCAGGGCCAATCAAGAAAGACACAGGTATTGGGGCTCTAATAATGGCACCTCGTCTTCGATCCGAAAGCCTCACAGCCTGCATCCCCTTTTAGAGGATGGGAAGAGGAGCTTCTATGATGGTTGTAAGCCAATTTGCTGGGTCTTGTTGGATTGCCAGGCGATTCTGGCCATAGCCCCTCAACCTCTGGGCTTCCTAATCCCTTTTCTGTCAGGCTTTGAGTACAGTGAGCACTTGCTGAAGAGATTCAAAGGGGTTTTTAGTTTATATTTCTGTTTATAATTAATATAAAAAGTATATATCATATATAAGTAGGTTTTTCTTTATCAGTTTTTAAATATTTTTAAAGGTTTTCTTTTATTCGAAGCTTCACTGTTCCCTATCCTTTGGCTTCATTGGCCGCAGCTCTTGCTGGTGTGCCAAGCATTTTGACAGCTAACGAAGCAAAGGCGGCCCCTAAGCTCCTTTGGGCCAAGAGCCACGCCCAGCTTATTAGCATGGGGCGTTAGTTACGTGGCACTAGCCCAGGGGCTTGGAGTCTCAGTGTCTGTGGAGAGGGTGAACTTACTCCCTTACGGAGGGGACTCTTACTCAATCGATGGGCCGAAATGACATCGCGTAGCGAACGCTTTGTGTTTGCATTATGAAATTTGTGCCTTGTGTTGCTTTTGTTATTATTATTGCAACTGAAAACCCCCTTGAAACCCTTCTGAAAACCCCCTTTGATTGATAATTAAGCCAGTGAAACGGCAACCCCGCCGCCTCATCGTCATCATCCTCGTGGTTCATCAAGTGTTGCATCCTCCATTGTTCGCTTAGAATTACGAGTAGAGTACAGCCAGTGCCTCGAATTTCGCGACATGATTAATATCTGTGCATTAATTAGACGCCTGGCAGAAGAGTCGTCGTCGTCGTCTCCGTCGTCGTCCCCATGACTCATCTCTGCGTCTGCCGCTCAATAGTCTTCTGTGTGGAAAATTCACTGTGAAAAGTTGAGGAACGCAAAAAGTTTTTCCCTCTGGCAGCTGCAGTTTTTCGGCTGGAATTAAGAAGATGATGGAAAATCTCTCCCGCGGAAGGGGAGTGGATTGGAGTGCCATATGTTTTTATTTCACCAAGCGTAATTAAAGTGCAAGTCTATTTATTTTCGGGGTGTCGGTTAGGGTGTTGGGGTGGATATCCTTTTAATTTGTAAAATAATTACTCAAGATTTTTGGAAAACCAGAAGCAATGTGAAAGCTGGTAAACTTTTGAGGGGGCTTTTCTGCTATAACAGTATGGCCTTTAATTAGTTTACTTTTCCAAACAGTCTGAACGTATTTCGACTTTGATTAGTGACACAAACTTTTGTATTTCGATAAATGACTTTGTTTCTTAGGCATCAGTTTCTTGTTTTGTAGATGACTGGGATTTTTATTAAGTTAAGCAAAGAAAGATTTTGTATAAAAGTAGAAGAAGTAGAAACTGAAGAATCCAGGGAAATTCCAGCCCAACTTCTATTCTGAATATTCTATGGAAATTATACTTTTAAAGTCTGTATGTTTTGTGAATACTCTGAAAATAATCAACAAAATTATTTATATAACTATAATAATGCCTCTTAAGGACATATGAACTAGGGATGACAGAAAATATATAGAAAATAAATATTTTTCGGTGGTATTAATATTTTTAGAATATTGATAGTTTTCAATAACATCGATAATATTAGCATTTTTCAAAATTAATAATAATTTTCAGTCAAATTATTAATATACTTCGATAATATTAATATTGATTTTCGAAACTTAGACATAATAATGATAATTATAATATACTAATTTTTGATACTTTTAGATATATCAAATTCTGTTGTTGCAAACGATATTTTCGATATAATAATCTTAAGAGAAATATTTTTATCGATTTATCGTATAGTAGTCGTACTCCCTAACCCTTTACAAACCCTAATAGCTTTCTTAATGACATTTAAATTAATACCAGTATCACTATACTAAATTAATAAATTTCGATGATGATTTAACGATTTCCCATCGATTTAGGTTCCGCCCCCTCCGCTATTTATTTATCTTGACAAGCCCGAAGTTAATTTTCGTATCTGCCAACCGAAATCAGTGGAAGCTCTTGGGAAATGGACTTTGGACCTTTTCAATCTCATTGAGAGTTGCGTGGGCGCCAAACCGAAATTCAATTTACGTTCAATGCCCACCTTTTCCCCGGCTTGTTTCTATTATTTTTCCAACCAACATTTTAGCCCCAACTCCTCCCCAAAAAAATCAGCTTTTTGAAGTCTGTCTCTTGTCTGACAGCCGCTGTCAACTTGGCCGAGATGGTGGCCCCGAGTTAAGAGATAGAAATATGTTGGCTCTGGGGAAAAAAGATGGATGGGCGCAAGACTCTCTTGTTGGTAGTATTAGTAGTTGGTAGCTCTGACTCTTAACCCAGTTAAGGCTTTACGCAATGCAACTGCAAACTGCGCCCACCGAAAAATGCATTAAATTTCACCCCGGCAGCAGCCAAAAGCGGCTCCAAAACTGCAAACAAAAACCGAAAACCAGAGGCGAAAAACAAATGCGTATGCAAATTTTGTTGCAGTTTGCTAAACACAGAAAACCATGAGGAAACTAGTGACTGAATGAGGGAGGCACTGAATGAATGAATGAATGAATGAGGCAGTGAAGCTTTGCGCGAAATATTTGAATAATTGACAGGCGGCGAGCCAAAAAGTGCACAAATTTGTATTATTTTCTTGCATGTGTGAGGGCGTTGCCACGCCCCCCTACAACCACACAAGATCCAAGCAAATATTTCACAAGCAGCCACAAAAAAAAATAAATAAATAAATAAATAAAAGAAGAAATAAATAAAATAAGAAATAAAGCAAAGAAAAATCAAGCGAAACACAGGTGGGCGGGTGTGAGGGCCCAGTTATGCAATGTATCTACTTTGTTATGGAAAAACTTGCGGAAAAAAGGGGGAAAACAGACTGAGCTTTGGCGCCTAATTAAAATGCCCAACGGAAAATAGCAGCAGCAGAGACAGCCCATAATAACTACGGCGGCGGCAGTAAGCGTTGCATTATAAATTTAACAACTCAAATGCGGCTACATTTGAAAATTGAAAATTGCATTAACCTGAAAATGTCACCGGTGGCACTGAAAGAAATATTAATGAGCCCCGGCTAGAGTTGGGCTAATAAATTATTTACATTTATATTTTGGCTTCATAAAATGTATTTTAAATATATTTTTAAAAATTAATGCCACACAAATTGCAATTAAATATGCTAGGCCTAGGGAAATGTACATGAAGTTGTAATGTTTGTGCTGGTAAAAGTTTAGCAGGCTTGCATTTTTATAACATTTTAATATATATAGAAATTAAGCATTAAATAAATATTTAAAAATCTCTATTAAGTTTCAAGTACATCGCAGGAAAACTCATTTATACTTTCATTTAAAAACTTAATTAACCTCGGCACCTAATTCACTAAATATTTAAAAATTCTTTTGGTGCATTTAGCCACTGATTAGTTTCCTTTTTGCCTTTTCCAATAGAGGGAGAAGGAGAGACTCAAAAATTGGAAAAATGTTTTTTTTTTTCTTTTTGCGCGCAAAATGTCAGTTTAAATTATGCCTCAAAATGGACATGTGAATGGACAGTTGCCTGTGCCAATTTATACAGCAAAACGTATATTTATATCGATGGCTATATATGTGTGTGTGTGTGTGTCTACTTCTACATATATCTCTCGCTGTATATAGCCAGTAAGGGCTAACGCTGCGTATGCGTAACATTGCGCATACGCCCCAGTGGTGGCTTTCGGTGGTTTCGGTTTCGATTTATTTGTTATTTGTTTTAGCTTTCCAATTAAAATGAATATGTACGCAAAGGGCGTTATACAAATTGGTAAAAATTCAATTAAAGTAAGAGGAAATATATATATGTTATATATATATGATAAAAATGTATATGACATAAAAATGCCACGCCCTTTTTGCGGTCTGAGTGGGTTTCACCTACCAAGCCTTGTGCAGGGCCATAAAACTGCATTTTACCAACTTTTATGATGACCCCATAAATACATAAACATAGAGAGGGAAGGCTAAGAGAGGGCTAAAAGGGCTAAGAGCAGGTTTAGAGCTGTTTGAAAGATGCATGAAATGCATGAGTTTCCTATGCTGTTTTATGGATGTGGCCAAGTCTTGCAGCTTTATCCAGATGATGACCACAATTCCAGGGAGTCTGAGGAGATTTGAAATGAGAATGAGAGCTAACAAGATGACCGCAATGTTGCGGTTCAGGCAGAGTAATTGTTGCCTCTTCCTGCAGGCTTCCCTCTTCGCCTCTTGGCCCTTTAGGCTTTTGCAAATTGCAGATTTTGCATCCAACTTGTTTGAACTGCAATTGAACACTCTGCGGTTAGGTGGAGAGAAATCACTCTAAAAGCAAAGATGCTTCAAGAAAATGCAAACTGACTTTAAAATTGAAAAAGGAATAAAGTTAGAGATGGCTCTTAGGAAATGAGAGTAAAGTTATTAAATGTCTACAGAAAATTATTACACATTCGGTTTATATTTACATAAAAAAAGTTATATCATTCTTAAGCGTTATAGCTGATCTATACATGAATGAATAAAGGCTATGACAAGTGGCTGTCATGATATGGGAATTAAATGTAAACTACACTTATTTTTCTTCTTTATGAGATCTTAGCCGAGTTATGACCTTGATTATTACAATATTTGTGAACAGTTTTTAGTATTAATTTGAAGAGTTATAAATTTCTTAAGGAGAAAGGCATACTACTTGATATATGTCACTATATATAAAGCCTTTTGAATATTATTTTATATAAACCACTTTATTTAACCCCTTTTCAAAGCACTTTTATCAAATCTATTTCAATTTCTTTGAATTAAACACTTTATTTCCAATTAAAATAAATAAAATCCTTGAAATTGAACCCTGTAACGTCCGTGATAACTCACTGAAACACTTAACTCTCACCCAGCCCTTGTATATTTTTGCAGCTGCTTTTGGCCAAAAGCCTGGCTTCTTAAATATCCATCTAACCCACAATATCCCGGGCTCATCATTAATAATGATTGCATTTCGAGAATCCATTTGCCGCAGTAAACTCGGCGGAGAATGGAATCGAGATGGCTCTGCCAGATGATAGCCAGAAAGAGATGGGGGGGGGGAGTGTAAGGGAAAGCCCCAGCGATTCATTTTGCCTTAGAGTCTTTCCCATATCGGGTTCAGGACCCGCAGAAGGAACCCCCTTGTGGTGGTACCCAGTCTCCTGGGGCAATACCCCTTTTTATTTATCGCCCTGCCATTACAAGGATGCCAGGACTCGGTGGCTGTGGCTGCTGCATCGGCATCTGAGGGCTCCTTTTTCATTTTGGGCGTGTCCTCTGCCCGCTGAATCCTTTTCGATGCATTGAAATAAATTGCAAAATGCATTAAAAGAAAGGAGCAGTGAGTGTGCTGTGTGTTTGGTATAAAAATAAAAACGGAAATTGAGGGAAAACTTGAGCCATAATCAATCTTCATGTGGAAATGCTTCATTGCCGCTGCGGTTTTTGCTGAACCAAAAAAGAAAAAAGGACGACCCAGAAGAGAAAGAGATATATAGATACAATTCGTATTTCCCTTCGAAAAATAAATTGCTCATTAAATTCCAGTTGCAAAGGGAAAGAGGGGAGGGCAGAGGGAGGTCATGCAATTAAATTTCACACACTGATGAATGTGTATCTCTCAGCGGAGGCGCCTCTACCTCCGCACCAATTTATATACACATGAGTTATATAACCCGAAAGAGCGACAGATATAGATTCGGATATACAGACAACTGCAACTGTGAATTTCCCTGGAAAATATTGATCGGAAAATCAATTCTAATTAAATTGTCAGCGCCAGTGAAAGAGGTGATTATGTGTATATTCCCCTCCCAGTCTGTGAGTATCTGTATCCGAACAGTCGTGTAGCTGTGTATCTGTGTATCTGCCAGTCTGTGTATCTGGCCGTGCATGTATCTGCTGCATCTCTCTCTGTGCGTAATTACATTGCAGTGTCGCCTGTTTTCACTTGATCGGGTCTGGCAAACAAAGTTAGCTCTCCGTGTTTCCAGCCGCCATCAGATCCCATTTCGCCCTTAACCAAATTGAATTCATTTTAAATGCTGCAAAACAAATTAGGACTCTAACCAGGACGCCAAATGGCTGGCACTAAATGCGGAATATACATATATATAGAGGCGAATGTGGTTGGGATTAAGCGTGCCACGCGGTCAGATTGGATCCAGGATTTAATTGGATTTAAGAGGAGACTAAATGAAAGTCGCATCCTCTCTATGTGTATGTGTGTTTGCATTTAAGCTCATTTAAATGATGCTAATTGGTACAGCAAATGCGAATTAGTCACTCAGGACTCAGGACAACTCGTGGCAAAATGGATTAAGGATGGCAAATTTAATTGGGAAACCGCACAAATAAGATTAATTAGCACAAATAATTCAAAGGGAAAAATAATACGGATTTATTTGTAATTAAATTCGGTTAATGAAATATTGTGAAAATGCAATTAGTTGGTTTTCTCTAAAAATAGTTTGTAAATATTACTTAAATGTAATAAAGGTTTTATTCGCTTTAAAAATATTTAATTTGTATAAGTAATAAGTTAAAGCAAGATTTGTTAAAGGAAAACTAAGAAAGTCTTATAATTACTTTAAAACTCAATCGTTTTCCGCTGATTTTCTTGTTTTATATGAAAGTAAGCTTGTCTTTTTAGTATTCCCTTCCCCAAACTTTATAGTTTTCCTCTTCAAAATTTCGTATGCATTCATGTTATTTGCAAATTCAGCAAGTAAGTAAATTATGCAGCCAGAAACAATTTCGCATCTCTACTTTTATCCCATCCATTTCCATTAAGCTCGACTTATTTCCATGAGCAATGTGTACTCTATATGCATTTATTTGTTGTTATTTAATTACTTTGCATTACTCGCTCCCTCTCGAGGGTTGAGTGCCGGAAATTGCTGCAACAAATAACATGAGCACCAGCATCAGCAGCAGCATTAATCCTTTGTCCCTGCTGCATCTTGCTGCATCTCTTATCTCCTCCAAAAGTTCCGTTTTACACAGCCAGAAATTAAATGCAATTACGGCCAATTGGAGACTTAATGGCCAATTAAGATGAAAATTGCTGGAGTCATGCAAGCGAAAATAATTTAGCAGGCGCAATTTTTAGAATTTCAGTAAATGTAGCTTAAATTGGAATTGAATGGAACAAACGAGGGGAAAATGTTATAAAATATGGAATACAAATTCATTTCACTTTTTGTGTTTAAATATAACTTTTTAAATTTAGGTTTCTGCTTTCAGGGAATATATTATGATATATACTGATATATTATATCGGACTTTTCCTCTCGATAAATACCCTATTCCTACCTGCTGCTTGTTTTTGACAATATCTTGGTCTGCTTTAATTTAATAAATATTAGAATATTACTTCCTTAACTTTAAACCTTAATTTAAACTACAGATTTTCCTACCAGCTTTTCCCACTTTTCCTTTGCAGTGCAGGTGATAATTTGCACACGCTCTGAAAAGTAGGCAATGAAAATGGTTTTTGTCCTGTTTCGCTCTGCTGCCTTCAGCTGCTTCTTACTCTCGGAGGCTGCCTCTGCAGCTGCTGTTGGCATGGTTTTGTGTATAACTGTATTTTAAAGCCACTCCCTAGAGAGATAACATTGTTGTTATTGGTGTTTTGCAATTTCCAACAAATGATGCAAAATCCAGGATTCACCAGCTAAAGCTTCATTAGCAGCAGGAAAACAGAGAAAAATACAAAATAAAATGCAGACAAAATGCAGTAAAAACTACAGAAAAAATTAGAAAAGGAATGCCAACCAAAATGCAGTTGAAAACAAACAACAAATGATGAGAGTTTATATATCTTTGCCGGCATTAGAGTAAGTGCAGGGAGATATGTAGAGCTCGATGGGGCCACGAGAGCAGTGACAGGAGGGACTGACAGGCAGGCACTTCCTGTTAAAAACCAACATGGCGTCGCCCAGAGGAGACACTCTCCTCGAACTGCTTTCATTTTCCATTTCCACGACCTCGTTTTCAGACAATACCATCCATACAGCCCGGCCCAGCCCAGCCAGGAGCAGGAGGAGCAGCCTCTCTAAGGTTTAGGTTATATAGTAAAAGGGGAAATAGGAGAAATATAGGGTTTCCCAAGCAAGCTTCAATTGCACATTTTTAGTTATTTTCTTTTTGTTTCCTTTATTTCAGTCCTGCAATTTATGTTATGTTATGTTTGTTGTGTTTTCCTTTTTTTTTATTGTAGTTCTTCGGTTCTGTTGTTGTTTTTATGTGGCCCTGCGGCTGTGGGTGGCAGCCAGGATATGAAAGACAAGCCATGTCCTGTGCCTGTACATATATTTGTTATATATGTATATATATATCCTGAAGTGTATATGGATTTTGCGTATGTAAGGTATCCCGCAGCGATTTGTATTTTACATTATGTACAGGAATTTAGAGCGCGCAGGCGCCGTAAAAGATATGAAAGTCTCTCCCACTCTCTCTCTGGGAGCTCCTCTTTCCCCAGATTTTCCTTGATTTTCCTTGATTTTCCCTCTTGCCCCTCGGTTTGGTGTTCTCTGTTTTTAGCCCTCTTCTTGCATAAGTTTTCATTCAATACTTGGAGCCGGCCTGGGAAAGTTATCCGCACTCGCTCTTTGGGGAGAAGTGAGAGAGACTACGTCCTTTTCTTGTTCTTCTTCTGGCCTCCCCCTAGGTCCTTTTTTCTCTTTTTCCTTTTTTGCCGCTTCCGGTTGCGTCACTTTGGCCTGGGAAAGCATCGCTGCGTCATTTGCCCCCACCACTAGTACCATTTCCATCGCCATTTCCCTTTTCCCCCATGGGTTTTTCCTTCGCCTATAGCTTCAACTTTTATTCAACTTTGCCCTCTGACTTTGTCGCAGGCCACACACTCTCGCACACAGTTATCTATCTGTATATGTATGGGGTTATGTGTATATATGTACATAGATGCAGGAGCATTCGCAGGACAGCACTTTAATTGAGGTCGCCAGCTGAAGTTAATAATAAGCCACGTTTGCAGGAGGATGCGTTGACTGCAATCCGCAGGAAACACAGCAAGAAAAGTTATATGATTGTGCAGGAAAAGTAGTAAAAGTTAGGAAGAATTCTGAAAAGAAATGGGAAAATATATATTATTATGTGAAATTATAAAGCAGTTGTAAGTATTTATTTAGGTTTGTTTTTTATTTAATTAACTACTTATAAATGACTTTTAAATTGTTTTTGTTATGAATTATAAACAAAGTTTGTTTATAAAAATTTGTATAATATACATTTTTCTATCAATATGATGACGAACATATAATCTACTTGAATGAGTTTTAAAATTAAATTTTAAGAAAAAACTGCACAGAAAACAGATCATCTCATGATCCTCTGAATTTGCAATGCATTAATTAAAATCCCAATGAAAACTTCTTTGGTAATGGTAAATTTTTTGCTAAAAAATTATTGATGTATTAAAGAATTCATACAAATTTTTAAACATAAAATAAAATATCTTTGAATTTAATTGAATTTAATACTTAATACCATTGCAATTTTTCCCCCATGTGTGGCATATCCTTTTGGAATTTTGCACTTAGCATTCCGCAGCCGCATTCGAGCCATGGGCGCGCTCGACAGACCACCCACTCGGCGGCCCACTAGGGGGCGTGTCCCTCAAGAGGAGGGCTTATATAATTTTAAAGCCTGGCTGCAACAATGCAACGCAGCTAGGAGCAACGTGCAGCATGCAACGTGCCGCCACTCGCAACAAGCAAAATGTCGTGTCATTCGCACTGCTTTAAATGCACATCGCATTATGTTATGTAAAATATATACACTTTGCGAGCACAATAATGAAACAAATTTAAGTGCAGATTCCCTCGAGAGGGAGACGACCGACCATAAAGAATTAAATTTATGCGGTTAAAGCAAATGCTTTGGCCAGATTTGAAATGAGAAGTGGAAAATGTTATTTCCCTTTTTTTTGTTTTGTGCTGAAATAAATGTTTATGGCAGTCTGGGCGACTCTAGAGAATAAATGTGTTGGCAGATAAACGAATTAGAGTGAGGGAAAACCATTATACGGCCGGAAACTAAAAAGGAAATCAGAACATGGTGAAAAGTTTATAAATAAATAATTGTTTACATGCTAAATAAATTGTTTAAATGGGTTGAGGATTGCTAATAATATGAAGAAGAGTTTTTAAAGAGTAAGTGCTTTTAAAAAAGGATAAAATTCTGTTTTTAAAGTGTTCTTTACATAAAAGTAGCACTTCCTGCTTAGTTCTTTAAACCCATTTGAATTTATTTTTATATTTACCAGCTTCTTTGGCTCAAAGGCAAACTAGCTTAAATATACATAAAGCTAACATTATCCCCTCTAGAAAATATATTTTATATTGCAAAATCATCTTGAGGGCTTCTTTAAAATGAGTTTTGCCCGCTTATCTGTATCCGTATCCCCAAATCAGACATTTTAAAAAGATTTCCAAACAATTTTAGCCATTTACCAACACAACCTGGAGCATTTCCAGCAAAAGTTTAAGAACCTTTTGGCCAAAAAAAGAAATTTAGACCCTGCTTTTTGGGTTGGGCTCTCTCTCTCTCTCTCTCCGGTGGTGGCCTGTCTCTTTTGTTAAAAGTTTTATCTAATTCCTTGGCCAGAATGCCGTGTTTACGTCCTGTGTCCTGTCATTCCCGTGTCCTTCAACTTTTGCCAGGCTCTTGGCTCCTGGCTCCCGGCTGGCTGTATCTTCTGACCCGGCTCCTGTTCCTGCTGCTGCTGCTGCCAAGCTCCCTGATGTTGATAAATTTCACGCCCTGGAGGAGACGACGCAGCCAGGGAATGCTCTCGAGCTCAAATTACTTTGACTGCAGTCAGTGGAGAAATGGAGAAGTGGGACGGGAGCCGCCGCCCAGCAATGATTGAATGAAAGGCTAAAAAAGGATTTCAGGAGAGAGGAGAGCATATCCTGCTGGCTATATACTACATGCCTCCTCCACGCCCCTCTCCCTTGCTCTCTCTGTATATGGTATACATATATAGTATATATTCCCAGTCAAATATACACAGAAATAACCTCAAACAAGGACGTTCGGTGAGAAACTTTTGCCAGGACAAAAGACGGGGAGACTTGCGGCGACGGGGACACTCACTGGGTCCAAGCAAGGATACACTGTGAGGGATAATTTAAATAAATATAGGGGTTTATATATAAAAATAAGTGAAGTAAAGGAATTTGGTGGTAATTTCGGAATAATTTCTGTTCAAATTTTTAGAGGGTAAATATTTAAAGCGAATATCTTACAGGAATTTTACAGTATTTTTGGTTTAATAATAATTTTAAAAAGAGAGAAAACTAACATCGGGAAGCCGAAATTGTATACCCTTGAAGTTTGCCATAGCATCAAGAAATCTAATTAAAAATCAATCATAACTAAGCCAAAAAAGCATAAAATTCAATTCGAAAAGATTTTCTATGCTTGTTTTTTCTAGGTTAACAAATCGGCATACTAAAATTAATTATTTAAGAAATCAAAATTTTGGCCAATTTTTGACAATTTTAACGATGTAACCCCTTATAAAATTTTGAAAAAAATTATTAAAAAAATTTTTTTCAAGGAATGGCTAGAAAGGCTCGCCTGTTGATACTGATCAAGAATATATATGGTTTATAGGGTCGGAAATGACTGCTTCACAGCTTTGCAAGCTTCTGACTAAAAATACAGGGTATTTTGAGGGTTCAAAATATAGTTTCTAGTATATCTTATTTGCAGTTTAAAAAGAATTAAAGAAATCCAACTTTTAAGTAAAAAAGAAAAGCAGATTCTGTTTGACTAATTCCCTTTCTCCCAAAGTTTAAGTTAAAGTAATTAAAGTTATTAATAGTTATTACCTCTTATTCCTGCTTTTAATAAACACAACCTATTTGCTATTAATAAAGTGCCAAAAATGTGATTCAGTTTTCCCCCAACTAGTCTAATAATAATAACTATTAAGAGCCATTAAATGTCATTGTTATTTTGTTTTCTGTGCATGGAAGCAAGCATTTAGCCATTTACTACGACCGCTTCTTGGTCGGCTTCTGCTTCTTCTTGGCCATGTATTACATAAGCGGGCCAAAACACACACACACATCATAACATGGCAGTAATGCAATTTACAGACGCCCAAAAATGTCCGCCCCAAAACGTATACCGCCCACCTTTTGGTTCAATGGGTGGTTATCTGGGTGCCACCAACGTTACTTGGTCTCTGCCACATCCCTCGGTTCCTGTGGGGCGCAACAAATGTTGCCCAGTAAATGTGTGTTGTTGCTTTTGTTTTGGTTGTTGGCCCTGCAATACCCTGAACTGGGCGCACTTTTAGCTGAATTGATTTTTCCAATGGCCTCAACTGCGCATGCCGGGCAATATATGTTGTGGCACCTCTCTCCTCAAGCTCCTCTGGCACCCTCTGCGGATTGCATTTCACCCAAACCCGAACCCAGAAGCACACCTAGATACTACGGGTTTTACATACAGTGGTCGCTGGCAGAGTCTCTTAAAGAATACGATTTTTTAGAATTTCGTGGGATTTTTACTTTGTTTTATTGTTATTAAATATACATTTAAACACTTAATTTTTAGCAAGACTTAATTTTTTTATAAGAGGAGACCAAATCTAGATTAGTTTCCTAAACCTAGAAGAAGCACTTACCTAAGATTTATGGTCATAAAACCAGACTATTTTATTGAGAATTGTATACAATTTTACTGAAATTGATTATTTAAAGGTCTGATAATAATTATTAAACTTTTTAAGTAATATTTCTGCCTCAATTTTGAAATATGAAATGAATTATGGATTTTTAATAATTCAAAAAAGGTTTATTAAGTAACTAAAGTTTTTTAAAATCTTGTAAAATATTCCTCTTCAAATTAAAACTAAAGTAAATCTAAAGTAAACGACTAGCAGGGATGCCCACTATGCACCGCTTAAGTGCCACCCACTGGAGCTTCAAGGAGATGGAGATATGCCACTTGGTCTGCCATGTCCTCTGCTGCAGTCGCTGTCTCTGCTCTGTGAAAGCTGTGACCTGAGCAGAGAGCTGCCGACTGCAGCAGCCCATCCTAAAACATATATACACATATATATGCCCATTCCGATTCAGATCCAGATCCAGGCTATATACACAGCACAAGCTTACACACACACATAAATACATATATGTAAAGTGAATTGCTGGCTGGCTGCGTTGTTCTATATGGCCATATTTTAAGTGCTGCTGCTGTGCTTAAAGCGCTTAATGCGGCTTTAAAAAATCTTGGTTCCAGGAGCAGCACATTCTCTGTGATCCTTGGAAAGGGCGGGGATCAGACTAAACTAGGATATGGCTTCAATTCATCAAATTGGGCATTATATGGGGGCAGGCAGGCTGTCGAGAAAATTGCCATTACCTTTACTACCAGCTATTGTCTATGGACTTCTGGCATTATGAGATAACAATGAGGTTTTGGATTACGTACGGGTTTCGGAGCAGGAATTTAATTTAAATTCATTCTGGTTGAGAGAGGGGCCTTAATGGAAACTATATGTGGTTTGGGTTTATATAAAATATTACATTTGCAATTTATTTTAAGAGATTTATATTTGAGAATTTGAATTAAATTACAATTTATATGTCTGAAGAAATGCTGCAAAACTCAAGAATATGTATGACATTAAAAGGTTTTTTAAACTATTATTAAACCGATATCTCTTCAGAATTTCTATTGAATATATTATTTTATTTGGAAATTTCTATTAAATCAGAAAAATTACCATAAAAAACAGGAATTTGTAAAATTCCCAAGCATTCCCAAGATTTAATCCCATGAAAGCAGTTGCAGTTTGACATCCTTCAGATAATTCTAAAGATAAACAACCCTCTTCTGGGTATTATCTCCAACGCTTTAGTTGCTATTCCCTATGACATCCCTCGATCCCAGATCACAGTTTCCAAAAGGGGCGGAATAGGGGACGAGGTCGCTGCTTATCTGCAGAGCAGAGATTAGCACACATCAAATACCATACGATTCGATCCAATCCGATCGATCGTTGCGACGCCTCGTTTGTGTGTATGTACCATATAATATTTATTCTAAGGTTTTACTAGAATTTCTTCGTTATGCCATTGAACGCGTTCGTAAGCCTCAATTGTAAAACAATCTGTGGGAAACCTTCTTCGAAACAGCTATTCTGTTGAATTTATATATAATATATGCCTATATATAGCTTTGTTTTATTTTAAATGCAGTGAATGTAAAGGAATTCATGGTATTTTACATCAAAGGGAATTTCCCAGATTATAAATTTTCTTATTAGTGATATGTTAATAATTTTTGCATATTAAATTCAGGAAAGAAAATACATTTATCCAGCCAATTAATGTATACAATTATACAAATTTTAATAATAAATACAACGTAATAAATTCAAAAACCAACGTAAAGGATCTCCACTCGCTAAAATGCACGATTGCCTCAACAATGGAACACACAAAGGCATAAATATTTAGCAAAGGTCTCGCCTGTTTTCTTCCCTCGGGAAACGGCGAAATAGAAATATATTGTAGATATAAATATACTTATATACAGATATACATATATATATAAGTAAATATATGTCGAGCTCAACTGAACCCTTGTTTCTCGAGCCTTTTGCGCGTTAATTTATCCAGGGGTTGCTTTCTGCGTCTTTAATGGCATTGTATTGTTTTTTTGGTACTCAGGTAGAACTTCTACTTATTTCTACCTGGTTCCGTTTCCCATACCCATCCTGCTTGCACTCACAGGAGACCAGGTGAAAACAACATTTGGCTTTGTGTGTGTCGTGACCCATAAGGAAATTGTATAAACTACATAAACTATAGGTTTCGATCGAAAACAGTCGAACTGTAAATTTATTAGGAATTACATCTTGCTCAGGACTACCGAACACTTTAAATATTTTTTAAAATTAAATAAATTATGTTGGTTTGGTATGTAAAATACAGGACAATTTTTTTTAATATTGATCAAAAGTTTGCAGGGTTTTATTATAAATAAAATAAAATGGAAATTGTTTAAAGCCTGGCCAAAAATTATTTAATTATATTAACACGTGTGTTTATTTATATTAAAAAAAGTAATTTAACATTTGTTTCTATTAATATTTGAAATATAGGCATTATTTATTTAATCGATTAAAATTAATAGTCTATTGATTAAGGCCTTTAATAAGAAAATTTACAAAATTCCCTAATAGAATAATAGATAAATTATTAATTAAATTAAAAGATTTTAAAATCAAAACAACAATAAATAAATACAAATTTTATAAAAATTATTTTTATACAATTATTTGAAAAAATCTAAAATATAATAACAAAACCAGAAATACAATATTTAATTAAAAAGGCACAACAAAAACAGTTCAACATAAAATTCTACACGAAATCTACAAACCATTCTACTCAGCACTACGCAACACGGCTTACGTCATGGCGCGGCAACATACGTCATATGGTCGGCGTTACGTTGCTTGAGCCCCAGACGGTCTGGCAGCGCTGCACGCGAATATCGGCAAAGCGAAATCGGGATACAAGCAGAAGGCAGATGAAGGAATAAAATAAAGAGCAACGCGCGACGACAAAGAACGTGCAAAAACGAAAAAAAAAATACGAATTTAATACCTAATACGCGAAGTCCAAACCGGTTCTTGGCTTTCTTGAATAAAGCAACAAAAGCAAAAGAACGTGGCTCCCCGGTCCCGGCTTTTTCTGCCTCTGTGTTTGTGTCCCATGTTTCCGTGTGTGTGTGTTTGTGCGTTCGGTCTATGTGTGAGTGAGTTTATTTATCTGTGCGTGTGTGTTGCCGCGTAAACAGACGCAGACCAGCGAAAATAAGAAGAAGACGGCGAAGAAATCGTCGTTTCCATTTGGCGCCCGTTTATATTTATTTAGCCGGGTGAAATTCTGTCTTAAAGTGCATTGCAAAATCGGCAGCAACTCCGCGGGAATAAAATATATTAATATTCGGGTTAAATATCCCCGATGAGACGCGCAATTAATAGGGCGCCCGCCTCAGGGTCTGTGGAAACAACAGACCGAAGCCGCCGTCGAAGCGATCGCAAAAAGTTGAAAACGACTTCGATTTTCCTAGCGAAAACCGAGAAATAATATTATGCGGAGGTGGGTTATGTATCCAGGTGTAGGGAAAGTGTGTGATGATAAAGGAAAAGCTGGAAAAACTATGCTAAATAGTCCCACGCCATAAGCAAAACAAATATTGCCCACATAACGGTGATCGGTTGCAGTGATGGCAACCCTGAAATATCAGAAAACATAAAATAATATTACTTTTTAAAGGAAATTATTTAAGTATGTAAATAAATATAACTACAAAAGAGAATGAGTAATGTAATACAATATAATTACGTAATAACACATAAATATCTTATATTTTATAGAATGACTTCATTTCTTCAACTGAAATGCGGAACTTAAACAATAAAACTAAAGTGCTAAATAAACCATAAATAAGATTGTAGATTTAGACAAATTTATGGTTTTTACTTTTTATTTTAACTATTTTTCGCGTTTAAAATAATTACAAGAAATATTTATTTAAATTTAAGAATATATTTATTAAGAAGTAATAGTTTTATCTAGATTTTTATAGCTTTCTTTGATATTCCGATAACTGACCTATTTTCTTCCGTTTCGTTTTCAGGTCTACAGAGGAACCACCGACAAACAGCTACGAAAGGAACTACTACGACCGCACCAGCAGCCGCTTAGTCAGTCAGTACCAGACGGGCAACTCCGCCTCCTTGTCCACATCCAATTCCAACGCCAACTCGAGTCCATCGTCAGCATCCGCTTCCGCTTCCCTAGCAGCAGCAGCGGCAGCAGCAGCATCCGCATCGGCGGCAGCAGCAGGAGGAGGATCCTCTGAGAGATCGCGCAATAGAGATCGCCTGTACAGGAATGGTTCTGCCAGCGGTCATAGCGGTGGCGGCGGTATCAACAGCGGCAACAGCAGCAGCAACACGACGACGACGACAGCAGCCACAGCTGGAGCTGGAGGATCTGGACCGGGGGGCGTTGGAGCTGGAGCACCGCAGGCGCTAGGCGACCGGAGCAGCAGCCACAATATCCACCAGAATCAGCAGAGCGCGCGGGTGGCACCACCACAGTCATGGTACGAAGCCGCCGCTGCTGCAACGACGACGACGACGGCCCAATTGAAAAGTCCTGGTGGCAGTGGCAATGCCGGCGCCTCAGCAGCCGGTGGCTTTGCAATGATGAGCAACAATCACCAGCAGCAGCACCCGCATCCGCATCTTCAGAATCCTCAACACCCGCACTACAGCAGCAGCAGTCCAGCGGCAGGAGGAGGAGGAACCTGCCCATCTCCCGCCCAAGGACAGACACAGATCACGCAGACCACGGCCGTGCATCGAAGTGTGGCGTATGCGGGAAGTGCTGCGGATGACTCCACGCGCAAGATGCTCCTGCACAGCAACAAACTCAATAAGCTGCTCAAGGGAGCGGGAGCGATAGGGGGAGCAGCGGGATCAGCGGCAGGAGCACGCTCTGGTTCGGAATCGCCAGGAGGAGCAGCAGGAGCTGGAGGAGGAGGAGGAGGAACAGCTACTCCAATGACGACGACAAGTACAATCACAAACAATAGTTTTAGTAGTAATAGTTTAAATAATACAATAAACACGGCAACGCCAACGATGCCAACGATAGCATCTGGTGGTGGTGCTGCAGCTACTGGAGCAACTGGAGCAGGATCGACAGCGGCCAGCGGTGACATTCTAAATGTGGCCGCTGCCTTGGCCGCTGCTGCAGCAGCTGCCTCTGTGGACAATGGAATACCCTCGTCGCATCCGATTCGGACGCGACACCACCTGCATGGACGCAGCACCACCTCCTCCAGTCGCTCGCACTCGCGCTCGCCGAGCAGCTACAGCAGTTCGCACAGCTCCTCGTCCTCCTCGCACTCCTCCTCCCACTCGCACGCGTCCAGTCCCGTCCAGTCTACGGGCAATTGTGCGATGATGATGGCGGAGAATCGCGGTGGACGCAGCCTGCAATCTGTGGCAGTAACAAGTAAGTATATCCTTTACGATGAGAATCATCCAGAATTTATATTAATTTTGTATTATCTTCCTTCGCCAACAGGCAACTCTTCAAATCCCAGTGGCAATGCTGGCACCGCCGGCGGCTGCGGCTCCAGTTCATCGTCGAGCAGCAGCAGCAGCTCGAGCGGCTCCTCCTCCTGCCTGACAGCCAATCCCGTGGTGCATTCCGAAGACAACCGGCCGCTGGCGATACGTGTCCGCAATTTGCCCGCCCGTTCCTCGGACACATCCCTCAAGGATGGTCTCTTCCATGAGTACAAAAAGCACGGCAAGGTGACGTGGGTCAAGGTGGTGGGACAGAATTCAGAGCGCTACGCTTTGGTCTGTTTCAAGAAGCCCGATGATGTGGAGAAGGCGTTAGAGGTGTCGCACGACAAGCACTTCTTTGGCTGCAAGATCGAGGTGGAGCCGTACCAGGGCTACGATGTGGAGGACAATGAATTCCGGCCCTACGAAGCGGAGCTGGATGAGTATCATCCGAAATCCACGCGTACGCTGTTCATAGGCAACCTGGAGAAGGACATAACCGCTGGAGAACTGCGTGGTCACTTTGAGGGCTTCGGCGAGATCATCGAGATCGACATCAAGAAGCAGGGACTGAATGCCTACGCCTTCTGTCAGTATTCGGACATTGTCTCGGTGGTGAAGGCAATGCGCAAAATGGACGGCGAGCATCTGGGCAGCAACAGGATCAAGCTTGGCTTCGGCAAGTCCATGCCCACCAACTGTGTGTGGATCGATGGCGTGGGCGAGAAGGTGTCCGAGTCGTTTCTCCAATCCCAATTCACGCGCTTCGGCACTGTAACCAAGGTCAGCATAGATCGCAACAGGCAGTTGGCTTTGGTCCTGTACGACCAAGTGCAGAATGCCCAGGCAGCGGTGAAGGATATGAGGGGCACGATCATGCGCGGCAGGAAGCTGCAAGTGGACTTTGCCTCGAGGGAGTGCCAGGATGCCTTCTACGATAAGCAGGAGAAGCAGCAGCAGCAACAACAGCAACAGCAGCAGCAGCAACAGAGTGCGGGTGAGTTGAGGCTTTACTTTACCCTGAGCTTTCTCTTACTTATTTACTTATCTATTAACTTCTCCTGCAGGTTCTTCCACGCGCTTTGCTCGTTACGAGTCGTCCTCCTCCTCATCGCAGTCTCGTTCGCGGGCCTCGTCCTTTAGCCGGCACCAGAACAACTCCAATGATGGCTGCTCGCCGAGTAATACTCCAGGAGGAGCTAGCTGTGGCAGCAGTGGCAGTACAACCAACCAAAGCAGCAGTACCTCTGCGAGCAATGCCATGCCGGCTCCGAGCCTGGCCTCTGCTGTGGTAAGCGGAGGAGCCGGAGTAGCTTTAACCTCGGCAACGGCCCTGCCATCGGTGGTTGGTTCGTCCTCCTCGGCCAGTTCCATGCCAGCTGCTCTGGCGCAAAGGATGCGAATGGCCAGGAATGCGCGGCATACCATCGATTTTGACTTCAACGATGTGGGCGGAGCACGGGCGCGGTTTCGCAACTCCGAGGAGTACAACAATCCCACGCAGGATGAGGAGGTACGCTCCGATTCGCCAGTGATTGCACGCCTGGGTCCGGCTGTCAATAGTTTGAGTGGTTCCAGTGGAGATGGGCTCGATGGGACAGGAGCGGGATCGGGATCGGGATCACTTAGCCGGAGGCGTTGCGGTAAACCAACCAATCAACGTTTCCATTTGCCGGAACAACTCGAGGAATGCCCGTCCAGTGGTGATGAGGGCGTGGTCAGTCCGCGTAAGCGCATCAAAATGGATTACCACCATCTTCACCATCATTCCAATGCCAGCGGAGGAGAGTTGTCCACTGGCAGCGAGCACGGCATCAAGCCCAGCCCCCTGTCCCTGTCCAGCTCCTCCACCTCCTCCTCCTCCAACTGTGATGTGATACACGATCCCCTCAATCGCAAGAGCGAGATCCGGCGGGTCTCCGACACGATGACCACGACGACGACGACAAGTGGCTCGCCCGGCATGAAGTTCCCTGGCCATCAGCCCCTGGCTGGTGGTCCGCCCTCCATGATGCTGAGCTGCCGGCGTCCCTCGATCGATGTGGGAGCTCTGACGGCGCTCTCCAGCTCATCGGCCTTTCGTCATGGCCTGGTGGGGGCCAGCAGCATGGATCAGCAGCAGCAGCATCATCTGATGAATGCCTCACTGGCGGCCAAGAGAAGACGAGTGACCACCACAATGCAGCAGCCCAGCAGCAGCACCACGTCGGCCACAACGTCGTCTTCGGGCAGTAATTCGCTTGGAGGTGGATCGGGATCTGGCTTGGCGGGAATAGGCAGCCTTGCTTCGACGGATGACTACCACCATCATGCCTCGCGGGGCAGGGGCCATCAGCTACATTCCCATCACTCGCACGAGGCCAGCGGAGGCGAGAGTGCGGATGGTTCGCGTCCTGGAACGCCGCTGTGCGATGAGCGACCCGAAGTGCTGCCCACAGAGCCGCGCCGCCTGCCGCCGCCCAGAGAGAGGGCGCGGGAGAGAGTGCGCGAGGTGATGTGGCTGCCCCTGCCCAAATTTGGAGTGATCTTCTTCCAGCAGCAGCAGACCCGAGGCAGTGGCAGCGGAGGCAGTTACCAGCAGCAGCAGCAGCAGCAAAGCTCCTCCAGCGGTGGACTGAGCGGACTGGGGGCCTTGTCTGGCGCCTCCTCCGCTGCTAATGCTGCTTGCTCCCTCAGCAACTCTAGTCTAAACGCCAGCCAGGGCGTGGGCTCCGGTTCGGGATCTGCATTCCTGCCCAGCCCTTCGCTCCAGCGCTATTGGCGTTCATCCTCCTCCTCGCACCACCATCATCACCAGCATCATCATCACCACCAGCCACAGCAGCAGCAGCAGCAACAGTCGTTGCAGCAAGGATCCTCCTCTAACTCCGGCCTAATGGCCAGTCCTGCGCGTCCACGCTCCCTCAGCTCCAACTCGAGTGATTCGGATGTTCCACAAGGTCACAATGCCGGCGGAAGTCCCTCGCTGGACGAACGCCTGCGCAACTTTGAGGAGAACTACGAGCGATGGTCAGGCGGAGGCAGCAGCCGGGAGCATGGCCACTCCAGCCACACACCCTCCAGCGCCTCCACACCCTCCTGGCAGCTGTCCATGCACATGAATCTGGGCAGTGGCAGCGGGGGGTTAAACTCCCATCAAACCAGCTCCTCCGGCTCGGGTTCAGGCTCTGGGAACAGCAACAGTTCCAGCGGGACAACGTCCAGCACCACCAGCAATTCCCGTCACAAATTCCTGGACATTGATGAGCTGCAGCCCTCGGATATAGTGAAGTCCGTGCTGGCCAAGAAGAGTATCTTTGATGATGATTTCCAGCGTCTGAAGAAGAACCAATGGTATGAGCCCAGCAGCTCGGACTTTGCCTTGGGAACGAGTTCCTCCTCCTCCAACCTGATTGTGGGCTCCTCACTGGGATCGGCTGTGGCGCGAGGCCTTTGCAGTGGAAACACCTCACCGGCATTACCCAATCTGGCGGCCACCAAAACCACGCCCATTATAGGGAACTGCAGCAGCGGCAGCAGTGGAGGAGGTTTGGTGGTCAACTCGACGTCGACGGGCAGCAAGACAGGGGGATTGCTTCAGAGGCTGAGCAGTTTGTCGCCCATGAACTCGCCCCAGGCTTCCATGTCGCCCTACAACAGTCCATCGCCTTCGCCCTCGGTGGGTGGAGCAACTGCAGCACAGCTAGCCAAGCCCACAACAATGGCAGCGGGAGCAACAGCAGCAGGAGCAGCGAGTGTAGTGAGCAATGCCCCTACAACCGCCTCACCTTCTTCGGGACCCACCAAGGGCCTGCAATATCCGTTTCCCAGTCACCCGCCTTTGCCCAATACAGCTGCGCCACCTCCGGCCGTGCAGCCAGCACCACCGCCTCCTCCGGAGATGGGAAAGCAGCAGCCCCGACAGGCAGCTACATCTTCGGGCAGCAATCTAACCAAGAGTTTGAGTGTTCCCGAAGCCCAGCCACCGCAGTCGCCGGCCAGAGTGCAGCTCCAGAAGTCGGCCTCAGTGCCAGGAAGCACCAACGTGGGCACTGTGGCACCCACCACATCATCTTCATCTTCGTCCAACGGTAACAGTTCCTCAGCAGCCGCATCAGCAGCCACCCAAGTACAAAAGCCAACGACGCAGCCGCAAAACTCCACAGAGGAGGAGCAGCCAAAGAAGAGTGCTAGTGCCAGTCAAGCCTCCAGTTCCAGCTCCAAGAAAAGCAGCAGCAGTAGCAGCCAGGACAAGTCCCATGGCAAACACAACAATCGTTCGGAGAAGAGCAAGAACAAGTCCGACAAGAGCTCATCCTCCTCCGACAAGCGCAAAAACTCGGCCACCTCCCAGTCCTCCAAGTCGGCTACGCCCCGCATTGAAGACGATTCCACCGACCAGGAGGAGTCAGCGGAAAAGGCAGAGAAAGAGCGGGAGAAGAAGGAGCGCCAGGAGAAGGAGAAGCGCGAGAAAGAGCTTCGCAAGCAGCATGAACGCGAGGAGAAGGAGCGCTGCAAGGCGGCCCAGGAGGAGAAGGAGCGGGAGGAGCGCAAGGCTAAAGAGGAGAGAGAGCGGGAGGAGCGCAAGGCCAAAGAGGAGAGAGAGCGCGAGCGAGAGAAAGAGCGTGAGCGTGAGAGGAAGGCACTGGAAGAGAGGGAAGAAAAGGAACGTGAGGAGCGAGAGCTGCGCGAGAAGGAGCAAAGGGAAAAGGAGCAAAGAGAAAAGGAGCAAAGAGAAAAGGAAATCCGAGAAAAGGAGCAGCGAGAGAAGGAGCAACGGGAGAAGGAGCAACGCGAAAAGGAACTGCTCCGAGAGAAGGAACAAAGAGAGCGAGAGCAGCGCCGCGCCCAGGAAACCGAGCAAGAAGCCCGTCTGGCCCGTATGCGCGAGCTCTCCTCCTACCACAAAAGCAAATCGGAGGCCAGCTCCGAGGCCACCAGCTTCTATTCCCACAACAATACCCTTTCCGCCTCAACCGGCTCCTCCGGCGACTGTCAGCACAACAAGGAGAATGCTGTGGATGCCTCTGCTCCGGCCACTCCTGCTAGTGTTACTCCCTCAACGCCCTCGGACAACCCCGCCAAGGATCGCTCTCGCAAATCCTCCAGAAATTCGCCAGTGCGCCTCCACAAGCGACGCCTCAGTTCGCAGGATAGCAATCACAGTGGCGGTGGCGGCGGTCCCAGCCATCAGAATCATCACGATGACTATGTGAAGCGCATTCGCATGGAGAACTCCCAGAATCCTGGAAACACCAACCAAAGGCTTAACGATCGTCGCGACTCCAAGGAGCACAAGAGCACCAGCTCCAAGGAGGAGAAGACCACCAGCAACAGCTCACAGCACAACTCCAAGTCGCATGGCAGCGGAGGCAGTTCATCCTCCTCCTCCAAGCATCATCGCCGGGACAAGCATCACCAGAAGAGCAGTGTTAGCTCACTCGAAACGAATCCCTCCCTGGAGACCCTAGATCCCGCCAAGCAGCACTTGAATACCAGCGAAGAGGAGCAGCCCAAAAGGGACAAGGAGCAGCGTGAGAGGGAGCACTCCAGTGGCCACCATCATGGCGGAAGCAGCTCCTCCTCCAGGCACAAGAGCAAGCGGGAACACCATCACCATCGCGAGAAGAAGCGGCATTCGGTGGCGGAGTCCACCAACACGGACGAAGAGCAGCATCCCACGCACTCCCAGCAGCAGCAGCAACAGCAGCAGCAGCAGCATAATCCGCACAGGAGAATCTCGGCGGCGGGCAGTGGCTCAGCGGGTGAGCTCAGCTCAACTGCAAGTGGAAAACCCCACCACCATCATCACCACAGGCGGAGTGTGGAGCGTAAATCCTCCCGAGGCTCCGATGAGGGTCACCACTCCTCGTCAAAGTCGCTGCGCAACAAGCTCATGATGCTGAGTTCCGCAGACTCGGACGACACGGATGATGCCTCCAAGAAGCACTCGATCTTTGACATTCCCGACGATTGCCCCAATGTGTCCATGTACGACAAGGTCAAGGCCAGGAGCTGCAAGAATATGCAACGCCAGGCCGAGGAGAAGAAGATCAAGGCGAAGTTCTCGCAGCTGAAGCAGTCGCGGGCCAAGAAGAAGCGCTCCACCAGCTACGATGGCGACTCGGACACCGAGTTTGAGGATCGGCATCATCGCAACAGTGGCAGCAGCAGCTTCCATGGACGCTATCCCGGCCTATCGAGCAGCGATGAGGATGATGAGGACGACGAGAGACGCCTGCCCAGGCGCATCTTCTCCGACTCGGAGGCCGAGCAAGAGGGTGACCAGGAGCAGCAGCAGCAGCAGGAGCCAGATGCCAACCTGATGCGACAGATGCAGCAGAACCTTCGAAGACTTTGCGATGGAGACGACGAGAGCTCCGAGGATGAGATCAGAAGGAATGTGCTGAAGCACAGCCATCTCGGCAAGCGCAACTCTCACTCCACCCGCATAGCCTCCGATTCGGAGTCCCAGTCGCAGCCAGCTCCTGATTTGGTGATCAAGCAAGAGCCTCAGCCCAATCCCGCACCTCCAGAGATCAAGCAGGAGCAGCTCTCGGACAGCGAGCAAAAGTTCAAGTCTCGCCACGACTCCAACTCCTCGATGGAAGAGCGCAAGCTCAAGACCGAGCGAGAGATCAAGAAGGAGTTTGGTGACTTTTACAACTCCTCCACCGGTGGCTTTGCCTACTCCGACTCTGGAAAAATCAGCAAGGACTACTCCCCGGAGACCCGAAAGAAGCATAAGAAGAGCAAGAAGCGTCTAAAATCCTCCTCAACCGTGGAGACTTCGCCGCTCATGGTCACAGCTCCTTCAACGCCCTCTATATTCGATATGCATTCCACCTCCTCCGCCGTGGGGGACTTCAAGCCCAAGCTGGATAGCTTTGATGATCTGAAAACAGAGCCTGCGGCGGCAGCCCTGCCGGTGGACAGCGAAAGGCGAAAGCACAAGGAGCGCAAGGAGAAGAAGCGCGAGAAGCTGAGGAATCTCACAGAGACCAACACAACCGTTGGAGGCGTGACCACAGTAAACGCAACCAATCCTCCAATGGCTACAAATGAGGTGATTACCTCGGAAAAACTATCCAAGGAGGAGCGTCACAGGCTGAAAAAGTCAAAGAAATCCAAGAGTTTGGATACCTCCTCAACCAACAGACTTTACAACTCGGGTTCTGTGCTCCCAACGGCCTCACCCATGCCTGCCACACCCACCTCGGCGCCCCTGTTGGCTGCCCAGCCTCCTTCGAAGCGGGGCGAGGACAAGATGGAGTTCATCTTTGGCATCATTTCCGATGAGGATGAGTCCCAGTTCACGGATGAGCAGGGGGAAAACAACAAGGAGGCCACCTGTGTCTCCACCACAGGACCCATTGTCTCGGCAGCTTTGCAGACCTACAAGCAGGAGCCAGCCATGCCTGTCAAGAACCTAGAGGCAGGCAATCAAATGCCTGTCCCGGAGGAGGAACAGCAGCCACAGCAGCAGGAGAGAAGTCGCCAGGCCACGGGAGGCAGCAGCTCATCCTCGCATGCAGACAGAGAACGTCATCGCAAGGAGAAGCGCGAGAAGAAGCGTCGCGAGAAGTCGCAGCGGGAACAGCAACAGCAGCAGCAACAACAGCAGCAGCAGCAGCAATCCTCAAAGCTCCAGGATGCCAAGGTGGAAGATGACAACAGCGTGGACATGGACGAGGCAGGACGAGCTCTAGAGGCCCAGCTAATGAATGACTTTGACAGCAAATTAATGCCCGAGGAAGAGGCCACGCCATCCACAGCCAACACCTACAGATCCGACATGGCAGATGTGTTCCGATTCTCCGACAACGAAGACAACAACTCCTTGGACATGATCAAGCAGGGAAGCAGCAGCATTAAGCCAGATCAGCAGCAGGAGCAGCACAAGAGCAAGGACAAGAAGAAGAAAAAGAAGCGTTCCAAGGAGGAGAAGCAGCAGCATCGCCGCGAATCCTTGCCCCTTGTGGCACCGCCTCCTCAGCCTGGTGTACCACCGACCTCGGCGCCACCCACTCCCGGCAAGCTCACGGTCAATGTGCAGGCTGCCAGCAAGCTTGCAGACGAGCAGATGGAAGCCAAGCGTCCTTCGTCGCCACCTCTATGCAAACCCTCGCCCAGCCTGCCTTGTCTGCTGGGCGACGATGACGACGAGGATGTGCTGCTGAACAAGCCCAAGCTGCCCACGAAACCCACCACGCCCACGAGTCGAGGCAGCGACAGCCTGACCACGCCTTCCCGGGAGAAGCCACGCCTGATCAGTCCCATACCCAAGACGCCCACAATCACCAACAGCAGCTCCATGCTCTCCACCCAATCCGCCGAGACGCCAGTGAGCACAGGAGCCGGGGTGAGTTCCTCCTCGGCGCTGGCCACCACGCCCACATCTTCTACAGCTGCCAGTGCCACCGCTGGAGCGGAGACATCCCCCACCAGCAGTGCTGCAGGTCAGAAGAAGAAGGAGATCTTTATACCCGGATTCGATGGTCAGCTGGATGACAGGATCAGTGAGTCGGCCGTGCAATCCATCTCAGCGGAGTTCAACTCAACCTCTTCGCTGCTGGATAACCTGGGAGATGAGCCCAAGATACCGGTGGCATCGCCACCGAGTGCCATAAAGCCCCAGGAAAAGATGGAGGAGAGCAAGTCGCGTGTGACCATTTCCCAGGAGGAGACCGAGAGTGCCGTCTCCGCTCTGTTGGGAGAAAGCTTTGGCACTTCCTCAACGGCAGACTACTCCCTGGATGGCATGGATGAGATGAACTCGGTGAGTGATGTGGAGACGCCAGCTCTAGTGGTGGCAGAGCCCGATGAAGAGGCCGCTTTGGCGGCCAAGGCCATTGAGGCGGCTGTAGAGCCGGTGGCCTGTATACTGGAAGAGCCAGAACTGGAGCCAGAACCGGAGCCGGAACCAGAGCCCTCACCAGAGCCTGAGCGGGAGCCAGAGCGTGAACGCGAGCCTGTGGCTAGCACCGGAGCCTTGCTAGATCCCGAGGAGATCAACAAGGCAGTGCAGAGCCTGAGGCACGAGGACATGATGGACATCAAGGCGGACACGCCGCAGTCGGAGCGGGACTTGCAGATTGACACGGACACCGAGGAGAATCCCGACGAGGCGGATAGCAGTGGACCCAGTCTGAAGATTGATGAAACGGCCCAAAGCTCCTCCTCTTCGCCGGAGAAGTCCATGGTCAGCTCAGCTGCCCGAGAAGTGCCAGCCAAGGACACAAGCCCCAAGGAGGCCAAGCCCAAGGCCAGCCAGGAGACGGTGTCGGTGATAACCAAGCTGCCCTCCCTGGAGCCACAGCCAAAACCCACAGTCGCCTCTTCTCCAGCCAAGATAGAGCCACCAACCATCAGCAAACTGCAACAGCCTTTGGTGCAACCCGTGCAGACAGTGTTGCCTGCTCCTCCGCACATTCATCCCTCTGGCAATCCACCGCCAGTCATCAACCTGGATCTGTCCAATGTTATGAGCAACTGCTCCAACTCCAACTCCAGCACGGCTTCCACAACAGCCTCTGCGTCTGCCTCCGCTTCGATATCCTTTGGCAGTCCCACAGCTGCTCCTGGTAGCCAAAACATCATGCCCCAGGCTTCGACTCCCAAGCAGCAGCAGCAGCAGCAGCCACTGCGGACGCAGTCGCTCATCATGCAGCCACCTACAATATCCATACCAGAGCAAACCCCACACTTTGTGGTGCCTCAAATGGTGTTGTCGCCGCATCAGCATTCGCAGCAGCAGCAGCCGGGAGCCTTTATGGTGGGCATAAGAGCGCCTTCGCCGCACAGTCCCCTCCTGTCACCAGGACGGCCTGCAGGCGGAGTACAAACTCGCGGGGTTGTGGGTCAACTGAGCCCCGTGGGCGGACGTCCTGTGGTCAATCCGCAGCAGCAGCATGCCTTGATGACCAGCAGCCCGCAGGGCAGCATAAGTCCCCTGGCCAGCCCCACATCTCGAGTGGTGGCAACCAACAGCTCACCGACCACCAGCAAGCCCAATAGCTACCAGCCCAGGAACCAGCAGCAGCAGCAGCAGAACCAACAGATGCCCTCGCCCAAGTCCGTGATAGAGCTGCAGACATCGCCGCAGCTGATGCCCATTCCTTTGCAGAAGATGCCGCCGATGGCAGTGCCACATCATCCCACGATCATCAGCAAAGTGGTCACGGTGCAGCCGCAGCAGGCCACCCAAACCCAGGTGGCCAGCTCGCCGCCCTTGGGAAGTCTGCCCCCGCACAAGGCTCTGCATGTGAATGCTCAGCAGCAGCAGCAACATCACCAGGCGCAGCAGCAGCAGCACTCGCCTCAAATGATGGCCCAGAAGCAACACCAACAGCATGTGCAGCAGTTTATGCATCAGCAGATGATGCAAAGACAACAGCAGCAGCAGCAACAGCACATGCAGCAGCAACAGATGTCGCCGCAGATGACGCAACACCAAATGCAGCAGCAGCAGCAACAACACCACCAGGCTCAGCAGCAACATCAGCTAAACCAGCAACATCAGGCCCAGCAGCAACATTTGTCGCAGCAGCAGCTGCAAGCGCATCAGCAACTCAACCAGCAGCACCAGGCTCAGCAGCAACATCAAGCGCAGCAGCAACATCAGGCACAGCAGCAGCTAAACCAGCAACATCAGGCCCAACAGCAGCAGCAGTTGCACATCCAAAAGCTGCAACAGCAGATTCACCCATCGCCCCAGGGAGGAGCCACTCATTTGGCACCGCCTGCAGCACAGATGTATGCGCAGCAGCAGCAGCAACACCATGCGCAGCAGCAGCAGCAGCAACATCCCCGTGGATTGCCTCCTCAACACATGCAACACAGTCCGCCCTGCAAGCCGGTTAACCAAGGTCCTCCTCAGCCTGCAATCTTGACCAGAGTGAATCCCCAGGCACAGCAACTGCTGCAGCAGGCACCACATCATCCTCAGCCGCAGCCTGCGCCTCATCCCTCTCCCCTCAATGTGATCCAGAGTGCACCCAAGTTGATAGTCCAACAGCACATAGTGGCGCCACCACCAAGCCAGGTTGCTACATCGCCGCAGGTCACAGCCAATGCTATACACTATCCGCCACCCAATCAGGCAAGCAAGGAGAGTCCTGGATCTGTACCAGTGGAACCACCTTCCCCCCAGACTATGCCAGGTCAGCTGAAGACCTCCGAGAGCGTATCCGTGATACGCACACCCACTCCCACCACCAGTTCCGCTGTGATCTCTCCCAAGACGGGAGCAGCCACTTCCCTGCTGACGGAGGAGAATGTGATCAAGATCTCGCAGCCCAAGCAGGATGAGCTCATCGAGCAGGACTCCAAGGAGGTGGACAGCGACTACTGGTCGGCCAAGGAGGTGCATATAGACACGGTGATCAAGAAACTGGATGCACCGATGGTCAACAAAGATGAGAAGAGGCCCATGGAGATGAAAGCAGGAGGAGTTGCGCCTGTTCCAGTGCCGCCACAACCCGTGGAGCTGCCTCAGGAGACGCCGCTACCAACACCTCTTTCGGTGGTGAACAGCTCGTCCAACGATCATGACACAGAGGATGAGACG
Source organism: Drosophila ogumai (assembly GCA_018904815.1). Taxonomy (NCBI): domain Eukaryota; kingdom Metazoa; phylum Arthropoda; class Insecta; order Diptera; family Drosophilidae; genus Drosophila; species Drosophila ogumai. The sequence continues at coordinate 33,450 of JAEIIJ010007072.1, forward strand.
GAGACCCGGCAACTGCCGCCCGTGAAGCCAGCCACTCCCACAGTGGGCAGACCACCGGGCAGAGGAGGCACTGCCAAGCGAGGACGCCAGCCGAGGGGAGCCAAGAAGCTGGGAGGTATTCCCTTGAACCCAGTGGGAGCTGGTGTTCCGGGCGCTGACTCTGGCTTGGTGTTGCAGCCGGGCGACAATGGAGTGCAGACCAGGGGACTGAGAAAACCAGCCACTGCTCCCGTGACCAGGGGCAGAAAGGGACGCCCGCCGAGGAACCTGCTCCTGCAGCAACAGCAACTGCAGCAGCAGCAGTTGGATCTCCAGCGAAAAGCAATGGAAATGGCAGCAGCCTCGGCACCAGCACCTCCCCAGCAAGCAGCAGTTCCTCCAGTGGCGACACCGGTTCCCACACCACCCACTCCTGTGCTTACAGCCGCCGAGAAGAAGGCCAGGAATCAGGCCTTGACGCAGGCTCAGGCGCAGGCTCAGTCGCAGAACCCGGTTCCTGGCTCCAACCAGGACATTTACGAGTTCCACGAGGATGCCGGCGAAGAACCCAAGGCCAAGGCCAACGCTAATGCTGGAGCACCCGCCGAGGATCAGCGACCACGTCTCATTATGACCATTAACAAGGCGCAGACCTCGATCAAGAACAGCAGCGAGATGGAGCAGACGGGTCAGCCAGCTCAACCCCCACAAGAGGTGGATCCCAATGCCGGCGACAGCGCCGAGTCTAGCAACACGCGCAAGTCGAGACGCCTTCAGGAGAAGGAGGATCGCAGCACTGTGGATGACATCATTGAGGATGTGGTAAGGAATACCAACACGCCCACAGGAGCGCAGCAGCAGCAGCAGTTGCCGAAGGGCGCCCAGACACCGCCGCGTCGCTCGGGCAGAAATGCCCAGGCCAAAAAGGCGGATGCAGTGCCGCACACCACGGCCACACCCAATGCAGTGGGTCGTCCCAGGCGCTCCAAGGACAGGAAGACCATTTGCGAGCCGCCGGCGAGCATGATGATGGAGGATTCAATGGCCTCCAATCCCAGTCCTGCTCCTCCCAGCTCGATACTCCTGCCGCCGCCGGCGCCTGAGGTAGTCTCAGTGCCAGTGCAGCCACATATGCCACAGTTGGACACCAAGGAAGTGGTGGAACCACCAGTTCTTCCTCCTCCTCCTCCTTCTGTTCCTGTTAGCAATCCCACACCAGCGCCTGTGGTTGTGCCCGTTGCGGTCTCCCATCCCGTGGCACCGCCAGCCAAGCCTACAATGCCACAGCATCCCAAGAAGAAGGCCATTGCGGCAGCCGAGATTGAGTCCTATCAGGCCATCAACAACTCGTCCATACCCAGTGGAGGCCTGCCCATGCACCAGACAGCGGCTCCGGCCACGCAGAAGATCACTGGCGGGGCAGCAGATGCGGTAAGCAAGGCTCTGGTGGATCCTGTCACGGGAGTAATCACAGCAGGAATGCCGCAGGGCAAGGAGGGCAATCTGCCGGCAGCCACAGCAGCGGCTCCTTCTAATGAGGCGCCGCCTACCATGCAGCAGCAGCAGCAGCAACACCAACAGCAGCAGCAGCAGCACCAGCAGCAGCATCAACATCACTTGCAGCAGCCACATCATCATCAGCCTCCCCAGCAGCAGCAGCAGCAGATCAGTGCCACTGTGATTGCTCCTCCGGCCACGGCACCCATTACAGCCTTGAGCAAATCCGTGCAGCTGGAGGCCGCGGCAGCAGCAGCCCTGCTCAACAAGCCAGTGAGTGTGTTGATGAAGGGAAGCCCTAATCCTCTGGTGATCCAACAGCCGCCGCCACAGCAGATGACGGCTCCGCCCAAGCAGCCCATAATCCTGCAGCAGAATCCCCTGCCCACAGTGCTGCAGCATGCCCAGCACAGCAATGTGAGGCCACCGCAGCCACTGAAGGCGCATGTCCTCAACAGGGAAAAGAATCTGCAGCAGCAACAACAGCAGATGACGCCCACAAAGCAGGCAGGAGGAGCAGGAGCACCTCATCCGCAGCATCAGCAGCAGCTGCCGCTAGGCAGCCACTTGTTGCTCACAGATGCCGTGGGTAACCAACAGCTCTTGCAGCCCCAGATGATGGCCCGTCACATGCAGCAGCAGCAGCAGCATTTGCTGGTCAATGTGCCACCACCACCAACGGCTCACTCGCCGCACTCGCCCAGGATTCCTGGACAGCAGCTGGGAGGAGCCGGAGCCACGGTAACGCCACAGCAGCAGCAACAAACGCTGGTGATCAAGCAGGCGGCGCCGGCAGCTCCGCCACAGATCCTGCATGTGGTGAGCTCCAAGGCTTCGGTGGTGCCGCCCACCTCATCAGGATCGGGGGTTCACTTGCAGATGGGCAAGCCCACCTTTGGCTATGCGCCCAATGTCCTGCCACCCAATGCAACGGCGGCATCCGTGCAGCAGCAACAGCAGCAGCAGCAGCAGCAGCAGCAGCAGGCCATGTACAAGCCACCCAATCAGCAGAAGAGCGGTCTCCCACCTCACGGCATGATCTTGCCCACGCATCCGGCCATGCTGTTGCAGCAGAAGCCACCGGCCCACCTGCAGGCGCAGCAGCATCAGCTGACACCCTCGCCTCCACTGCCTGGCAAGCCCAATCCCGTGGTGCACAGCCTGCAGGCGGCGGCACAGATGCTGCCCGGCAGCCCGCCGCCCGTGAAGTCTGCCCAGCAGCAGGTTAACTCTGCAGCGGGTAAGTTGAATCTTTTGAAGCTTTTCTGTGGCCGAAATAACTCTGATTTTCTTCCAGTGCTGCGCACAGCCATACCAAACATCAGTCCGCAGGGACAGCCGAGAGTATCGCCTTTGGTTCTGCCGCCAGGAATGTCCGGAGTGCCCCCCTTCGATGCCAGCTTGGTGAGTGTTTCTTTATTATTTCTTGGGAAATGGTTTAGTTTTTAGTAACTAAAATTTAGTTGGTTTCCTTTGTGAAGCAGGATTCTCTACTAAGTCTATTACTAACCCTTAACTATATATTTACTATTTAAAAATTGCTTAACTTGTGGATGCAGCATGACCTGGGCGCCTATGTCAGTGGACGGCGCACCCAGAGTCCGCCGCCAGCCCATCAGCAGGCATCGCCCATAACACCGGTAATGCACAAGTTTTACTTGCGGAGCTTTCAAGTAGCGTAAACCAATCGAGATAGCCTCTAGAATTTACCATAAATCTATGGTTTTTTTTTAATAAATTAAAGCTTAAAATTAAATGTTCTCTTTTTTCCCCCCTTTTAGAACGACTCGACGTATCGCGGAGTGACCGCTTCCAGGGACTTTATGCTCTACCAGCATCACCTGATGCGCAGCGGCGAGTACGATGACAAGATGATCAGCAGCAGTCCCCCGCTAGAGCTGCGACGTCCTGGCAGTGGTCCACCCCGAGCCATAGCAGTGCCGCACAGCCTGCAGAGTCCCCAAGATCGCACAGCAGCTGGTAAGCACAAAGCTTGAACAAACTTCTTGAGAAATCCCAACTAATTTGTATTTGAAATCTCCCCCAGACTCTCCGCAAATGGCGCAGGTCTACGTGCACAATTCCCGCATTCCGCCGGCCCACTTTAGCGACATTGCCTCGCGTGGTGGCTACTACGAGAGCGGTGGCATGCAGCTAGAGCCACCGCCAGCCCATCGACCAGCTGCCTCCATAAGCGTGGTGGTGCCACCACCCATGCCTAATGTCTCAGCAGGTAGTCCGTTTATAGGACGCGAAGTCCTGCATCCGGGCAGCAAGCAGGCCTTGGAGATGACGCTGGAGGAGCGAGAGATGGAGCGTATGTCCATGATAGCAGCTGTGGGTGAGTGTCAACGAAACAAGCAGAAATTTATGAACTTTAAGATCAAGAAAGCTAACTTTATTTATTTATATTTTCTAGTCAAACAACAGCAAGAGCAAATGCCACCTGTCATACACTCGGGCATGGAGCTGTCTGCCCAGCAGCAGGCACCGCCAACAATGGCTCCGCCCCCAGGCGACTCTCTGGTTACGCTACTCCAACGCTATCCGGTGATGTGGCAGGGTCTGTTGGCCCTGAAAACCGATCAGGCAGCTGTCCAGATGCACTTTGTGCATGGAAATCCAAATGTGGCGCGAGCCTCGCTGCCCAGCCTGGCGGAGACCAACACGCCGCTGCTGAGGATTGCCCAGAGGATGAGACTAGAGCAGACACAGCTCGAGGGAGTGGCCAAAAAGATGCAGGTAAGAGGGAGGAAATCTAACCGAAGCTTGAGGAATTCACTAACTTGGTTTTCTTACAGGTGGACAAGGAACACTGCATGCTGTTGGCCCTGCCCTGCGGCAGGGATCATGCCGATGTGCTGCAGCACTCGCGGAACCTTCAAACCGGATTTATAACCTATCTGCAACAGAAAATGGCCGCCGGCATTGTGAATATACCCATTCCAGGCAGCGAGCAGGCAGCCTATGTGGTGCACATTTTCCCGGCCTGCGATTTTGCCAATGAGAATCTAGAGCGTGCGGCGCCCGATCTCAAGAATCGTGTGGCCGAGTTGGCCCACCTTCTGATAGTCATAGCCACTGTGTAAGTCACAGATTAAAAACTGGATGGAAACGAAACCTAAATGGATGTAACACAAAAACCGGATATAAACTCTTCACAAGGAAACTACAATTAAAACCAGCAGAAACGATAGAAAGAAAAACAAGTTACGCTCTTCTAGTATTTTAAGTAATTTTAAAAATAGCGATTAAACAAGCAAAAGTTTAAAACAAAAGCAAAGCAAAACACTACAAGAACTTCAAGAAGATTGAATATAAAAATAAATGCAAGAGAGAGAAGGCAGAAGAAACACAACGTAAATGTAAAGAAAAAAGCTCCTTTGAAAGCATATTTGTCGAAATTGATGATTATTAAATTAAACCTTTCCTAATTTAAAAGAAAACCCAAACAATTAACCAGAAGCTTGCAAAGTATCGTTAAGTTTGATCTCAAGAAAGAAAGTTTTATTTTTGCTTAATTTAAAAAAGAAGAAGAAAACACACGTAAAACACACAAACAAATTGAAACGAAAAATGTTAAGAGAAGCCACACATAATAACTGTTTAACTGTACTATGCATACATACTGTACTATCCCATACATAATATGAATATCCAAATCCAAATCCAAGGTCCCCCTGAAACACACACAAGTTTAAGTTTTGATTCAACTAATTCAGAGGATAAATTTCCTGGTTAATGCTCCACGTTCTACAAAGTTTTTGCAACGCCCCCCACAATTTTCCTTCCCAATTCTTTGGTGCTTTGGCTCTATGGAAGGCCCACCTAACTAGGGCGACCTCACATAGACCCAAAGAACTGCCTGATCCCTGCTGTTGTTCCAAGCACAATTTTATATAGGTTTAGCGATGCGCCCAGAGGCTTTTTCCTACGATTACACATACATGCAACACGTATACATTATGCATTATTACATTATACATTTATCCTAGAAGCGTATATTTAATTATAATCGAATATTGTAAGCCAAATACTTTTTACGTCTTTCGCTCTGCAACAGAGCTGCGTTCTTCGCTTTTTCAACTTTCCAAGCCTTGTTTTCTGTTAGTTTTTCCCCACTTTTTTTTTGTTTATTTTATAAAATGCAACAACACTGCCACAAAAACACTTGAAACTAAAATCTAAATATGATTTCAAACCTGGCGAGAGCTTGCGAAACTTTGTAGAATGTCGGGCTCACACACACACCACCACTAATATGATGATACAATAACCTATATAGTACCCGTACCCTCTCTCTGTACACTCCTTAAGCTTAAAGTACACACACACACACACACGTACGTTTTCACAGCCCCCTTGTAAATTATGTGACGACGACGTAAGAAATGATATAAACAAAAAAAAAATACAAATATTAAATGAGAAAGAAAAACACAACAACAACATTGTAAAATATTTAAATTATTTAGACTCTAAACAAGTATATGAAATGTAAATACAGTTTAATTAGTGTTTAGCGCGTATTTAGTTGTATGTTTTAAAACTAAACTAAAGAGAGAACAACTGTACATTATATAACACAACTAACGATACGAGAGGGTCGCCAGGGGAGGGGGGAGAGATCCTCTCTCCGCAGATCACTCGATCTGAGAGAGCGCCCACAAAAAACAGATGAAAAATAAAACAGAAGAGAAGTGGCAATAGAGTAGGAGTAAGAGAAGAAAGAGAGAAAGCAGCAAGTAAACAACACACACACACCAACACACACACTTTTTCAAAGTTGAACAACAGATGAGGAAAAGCGCTGTTAAAAATATGTTAATGTATAAGTTGTATGTTTTAAGGCACTTTTTAGTTATTTCCTAAGTTAATTTGAAGAAACCGATTAAATTACACTTATTTCTTACATCTGCTTTTGTTTTTCATTTTCTTAAGCCCCCAAAGGACAGAAACCAGGCTCCAGAGAACAGTGTTCCAGATGAAAATTTGGCTTTTCCCCTACAAAATCTTAAATATTTATAATTTCTCCCTTAATTATATATAATAATTTGTACTGCATTTTTTCATGATCTTTAAATAATACACGCCCTAAGCCCCTTTAATTCCCCCCTTAATCTAGGGGGAAACCCCTGATCTGGGAACACTGCTCCAGAATCCTAAAACCGAGTTGGCAAACCGATACAGAAACGAACAAAAACCGATGTCTATCTCTCTATAGATTTCTCGGCCCGTAATACCAAAATCGAACCCAATAGCGAAATGCAACTTATACATACATATACATAAAATATATAGATGTTAATGTTATACCTGTAATTAAATAAATTCTATACCTATGCAAGCGAGAGGGTTTACTTGAGGGGAAAATCTAATTTCAGATTCAAAAAGCGCGCCCTGAAACGGGTATGGATTGAGACTTGGCTAGAGACTAAAATATTAAAATTATAAATTATTAAATTAATAAAAAAATAATTAATACATTTATAATTTCTAAGTAACATTTATTTTTTAGATTTAGATACCTTTAA